>VWZP01000481.1:2254642-2273838 GCA_013396995.1 Dicaeum eximium
CAGCGAGCCGGGGGCGCGCAGGGGCCGCGACAGCAGCCGCGGCTGCCCGGAGCATCCCCGCTCCCCGCGGCCGCGGGGCTTTGCGAGTGACGTCGGGAAATGCGAATCGTCCCGGGGTGATGTCAGCGGCAGCAGCGGCAGCAGCCTTTCCTCCCGCTTCTCCCTGCCGTGCCCCGCACCTCCTCCTGCCGCCCCCCATGCCCGCGCTGGCGGCCCGATTCAAAGGATGCTTGTTTTTGTCTCCCTGCGAGGCTGCTGCTTGGAGCCGTTTTGCGCTGGGTTCTCCACCCCCCTCGCCTTTCTTACCCCGGCACCCTCCTGCCTTCGGGAATTCTGCAAATAAATAATCTGGGATGGGCACAGTGAGTGGCTGGCGAAGCTTTTTCAGCTTCCAGCTGTGTGTTTGTCTCGATTCCTCCAAGATTTTTCTCTTCCAATGCTGCAATGCCCTGCCAAAAATGTTACTAATTTTTTTTGCGTGAGTTTTAATGCTTTCTTGTGAGGAGACGCTTGGCAATGCAGACCGGTGACACATGAAAAGAAATCTAAGTTGGCATATTAAATAATCTCAGTGTTGAACACCTGTCACCAAGAAGTTTTTCATATTAACACAGTTAATTTGGCTGAAATCAGCTGTTCCTGAGTGAGAGGGAATGACCAAACTCTGGATTTGGCTAGGTGCTTTAGTGTGAGATGTTCTGGGCTCTGCTACTCCAATGTCTGTGCATACAGCACTGTTCTCAGTAGGGTCTCTCACAAGGCATTATGGCCTTATTTCTTTCAGACATTTCAGAAATATCACTCCAGAGATTGCCTATCCTCTGAAATAGCTGCAAATGGTAGATGCTAGAAATCCACTTGGTCCAGATTTTGTTACTGCAATAAGCCAGATGTTCCTCACGGTCATGCTGTGCATCCCCCTCTGCTGCTCCAGTGACTTTGATCAAATCATGCCTTGTTTATACTGCTGTGTCCAGGATCAGAAACAGGGCTCAGCAGCCTCTCATTGGGCAAGTAATCAGATTATGGAGTCAGTTTACAAGTTTCACATAAAAGAAGTTTTTTCCACATGACTTGAGATGTTGTTGGTGAAGATCTTTCCCATCTGGCAAAGATTTTATAACAATTGTCCTTGATGCTTTCTTGCAAATTGGCACAAAATGTTTTAAAGGTTTGGGTGTCCCTGAACCCTTCTGCCTGCCAGGCTGGCACGCTGGGGAGGGTATCACAACAGGAGAACCCAACACCCTGAAGGGGTATCTGCAGTGGGAGGGGTACATGCTGTAAGCATTTGCCTGTGCAAAACAAAGGTCTCAAGTCTAGATAAAGCCTTTTGCAAAGACAAGTTTATCAGGACTCCTCTGGAAGTAGAGGCGACGTTATGAGAGGGCTACTTAAACCTTCTCAAGGGGCCCGGGGCGCCACTGGTGACTGCAGAAGTTTAGAGCTGGGGAGAGCTCTGCCCCAAAACACAGGGATAAAATGCTCGGCTCCCTGGGTGAATTTTCTGAATGGTACATCTCAGATGATCTGTTTGCAGAAGTGCTGTACCTAATTCCACATGCCTTCCAAGTCAGCAACATCTCTGTGCTTCCAGTGGTAACTGAGGCCCTGCATAGGAAGGAATGCAGAAAGTACATGAGTGGCTGGAGAGGGAAAGAAGTCAAACAAAATGTTCTATTTCACACTGCTGCATGTTCTGGTCCAGATCTTTATTTTCATTAAAAGTTCTTTTTAAAACAGTGAAGAAAAAGTTCTTTGTTCTGACACCCTGCAGCCCCATTCTGCTGCCCTTCTTGCAGGGTTTTCTCTGGAGGCACCCACTAACTTTAGGACCAGACTGCCACCACCCCACTTTTCAGTCTCCCTGCCTGGAGTCACACTTTTTGTTCACAAACATTTGGCTTTCACTCACTTGATGGTCTGTTGTTAGCTAATTGCAGCAAAGAGCTCAACAAAAGTTGGCACACAGAAGGCTCTTAATCCAGTGTATCTCTCCAACTGGAGCAGTTGCTTGAACAATCACCTTTAGTTTTAGGAGCCTGTTCACCGCCAGAGCAGCAAGCAGATGGGAAGAAGTTTGCTGGTCTTGGTCTTGCAGAAGACCTGCACCATAACATCCAGCAGTGCTGCTGCTGCAGCCATCAGCATCACAGGCAAGGTGGACTTGCCTCCATGGAGCTGGAAAGGAGCTGGGTTTGGAAACTTTGCATATATAAAGAGAGGGTTTCACCCAGAACTGCAATTACTGGTTTAGGATGTTACAACTCTGAATCAGGCCCCAAGATGCCTGAGATATCCCTCATGCCTTTAATGAAAGGAATAATTCTGAAAATGTAACAACTCAGCCCGTGTTCAGATGTTGATCCTGGCCCCTGTGCAGTTGTTTTGAAAAACCTTTTCCTACGTAAATAGGTTCATCTGAAGCTTTTTTTTTTTTCCTTGAAAACTCTGATCTGTGAGTCAAACCAATGATGATTTGGCAACAAGATAAGAGCAAAATTTAAAATGCCTTTGAAAATGGCTTTCCAATGTGCACTTTACAAGCAGACCTTTCATATTTAATCATGGACAAACTTTATAATTCCAAATCAAACACAGGTGACCTCTTCAGCCATGTACCTTAGCGAGACAGAGAGCTTTGAATCAGATGGAAAAGTACAACATACCCTTATTAAAGGGCTTTGGACTTTGCCTCATGTACAAAAGTGCAAGTTAATTGAATATATCACATCCATTAGTTAAGTACTTAATGATTTAGACTCAAATCCATACCTGAATTCCATAGAATGCTTCCACCTACCCAACACCTTTTTTATTCAAGAAGGTATGAGAATGGTTATAAACATCAGTAAGTGTCAGGAAATTAATACCAAATTAAAAAATGTGCTGCAATGTTAATCATGCACCATATTTTGAGACTGTCCATCTAGGAAAAATCCATCATCAGAGTTGTATAAAACTAATCTGGGTTTGGGCAGAGTGAAAGGATGAGTGACCAAGGAGGAATTTTCTCTGTAAATTATTAATCTTGGTATAGCAAGATGTAGCACATTGCAGCAGTGTAGAATATGGATGGAGAGAACACAAGGTGCCTGCTGGGGATGCCACTGCATCAGCTCCAGGTTTTACCTGTTGTTTCTTTGCTGGTGGCTTATAAATCTGCTTCCCCACATCTGTCCCCCTGTATGCATGGGCCTGTCTCTGATGCATTGCTCTGCATGGGTTGCTGGTGACTTGAGGCTGGCACAGGTGAGCAGGTCTTTAATTTTTCTTCCTAAGCATTTTAACTTTTACTTCCTTTTAGCAATATTTCTGTTGGCTCAGGACCTGGGAGCAGTTATCACTTTCTCCCAGACATCTGACCTGTGATCAAACACCAGCTGTTATTTCATAAACTACTATCTCAAGAACCTGCAGTGTCCTCTGTCCTAGCAACCCTCTATCCTGACATTTCACCAATGCATCTCCACCTCATATCTCGCTGATGACAGCCTCGTTTTCCTTAATAGCTTCCTCTTGACATTGCCTCTGCAGAAGCACAAAATTATTGCCAGCAAAGCTTTGCTTACAGTGTTGCTCTGAGTGCATGACCTGCTCTTGTATCCTCACACAGACTGTCAAGGTCATCTCATATCCTCCTTTGCAGCACCCAGCAAAGTTGCCTTGGCACTGGCTCGTCCACTTCTCTCCCTGCTGCACACCATTATTAATACCAGCCTTGACAGGTCATTCTTTTCTTTGTCCTTGTCTGTCCTGTCTCTCTGCTTCATTTCATGTACCTCTGCCTGTTATGGACAGGGTTTTGTGTTCTGGAATTTGCCATTGCTTCTCCACTGCAGCCCAAACCAAAAGGAACTCTCCAAAAGCCATCTGTGCAATCATCCCTCCATTGTGCCTCCTAAAGCTTTGGACATGTGTGCTTTAGTTTGCAAGTGCCTTGTGATACACAGAAACCCCTGTGCTGCATCTGTTATAAAAACCTTAATACAAGAGCACAGACAAATACAGCATAAGGTTTGCTCTTGGCACTCAGCAGAGAAATACAATCCTATAAATCACATAAGCAGAAGATCCTTGTGTCTTCCCATGTGTAGACAACAGTACAAACCTTATTGAATTCCAAGTGCCTTCACACATTGCTTACTTGGAAACTTGGACTTGACTGCTATTGTAAATTAAAAAACAATAAAGTTAAAGAAGTATAAAATACAGAACCAAAGGCACACTGGTGTCTTGAAGGAGTTGGCTCCACGCCTGTCACGTTTGAGCTTGGATTTAAAATACTTCCATGGCCTGTATTATTTGGGATGACAACAATTAATAACACTAAAGAATTATTCTATTGTGCTGTACATACCACTTTTCCTACACAGTCAGACAAAAAGTTTTACATAACTAGACTTGCTGTTATGAACAGGAAGGTACCTATAAATGATATAAACTGGGAAAATTTAATCGGAGACTCACATGACACAGTTATTTTCAATGCACAGTCCGGAGTTAATGAGACGTGTGAATGGTTTCATTGTGTAACTGTCTGAACTTTAGCTGTGAGCTGTGGCAGTTTCAGAGCGTGAACAGCATCCAATTCATGACTGCTGTAATTGGACCGAAGTGGGTGACATTGCCAAAATGATGGGTCAAGTGTAGAGCGTGTGCGCGCACAGCCGGAGCCTGGCTGCAGCTCCAGGAGGTCACACACGGACGGATGGGGGTGACAAAGGCTGGCTGAGGTGGCCTCTTTGAGGAGGGTTTGAGGGACACAGAACTCATGCAGGAGGGGCAGAGCCACAGGTGACACTTGTGTCTGATAAACTGCAGCTTTGTGGTGGTGTGTGAGTGGAGAAGAAAGATGGGATGGCAGAGAGAGGCCACAGAGAGCAAACCTCCTCTTCCACCCAAAGCAGGTTGATGGAGATGTGTGTGTGTGTGGATGGAGCAGCCCAGGCTCCCGTGCTGCTGGTGTGGGTGTTTGCAGACTCACCATATCTCCAGGGAAGAGCTCCCCATGAAAATCCTGCCCTTGAAAACCTTTGGGGTAAACATCAGGGTTTGATTCCCAGGTTTCCTTGTGCTGGCAGCTGTCACGCTGCCAATGGGGCTGTTCCTGCCAAAAGTGTGAGGACTGAGCTGCCTCACCTCAGCTGAGTGAGGACTTGAGTGGCATGGAATAATCAGAGTTTGTGAAAGTGAGATGTGGGCATCGAAGTGGGACAACAGGAAAATACTCAGGAGCCTTTCAAAACCTATCTGAAGCAGTCTGTGTCTTTTCATGGAAATGTTAAATAAACCCTCATTAAAATCAATATAACTACCCCTAAATCCAGTGTGGCCATATATTTCCTCTGCATGACCTCATGCTTATTTTATGTATGCATTACCTTCTAATCTGTGCACCTTGATACTTTTTTTTGGGGGGGTTTTTTGTCATTCCTCTTATCAGCCCTTTTCTGGTTTTAAAATATCATTCAGGACTCAGAAAACATTTTAAAATAAGATGCATAATCCATGGGGCAGCTGAGCCAGCTCAGGTAGATACTGCATCCCATCCAAAATATAATTGGCAAACAGCAATGTTTTATCTACAGACCTTTCTCCCTGCATTGCCCAGCAGTGAGAGGCTGTGACTCCAAGAGTAAATACTTGTCTTCCCCACAGAGCTCTCCACACGAGCCAGACCCCAACTTATTGAAGAAAGAAGGAAATGCCAGGCAGGGGGAAGAGGCCCACAAGGAGGGCAACCCAACAGGAGAGAATGGGGAGTTGTCACTGTGGGAAACCCAAAATCCTGCCTGTGAAACCAGAGGAGTGGAGAGAGCAGCAGTGGAAGCCCAAAAGGCAAAGTCCACTGAGGAAATGAAAAAACAATCTGGCAATGGTAGGACACAGCAGAGAGGAGCTCCCTGGTTAAGCACCAGCAGTGATAACTGTGATCCATCCCCACTGGGGCCATCCCTCACCAGGACCACAGCAAACACCAGAGGCTCTCACCAACAGTGGCATGGCAGAGGTGTAGAGGGGACTCCTGTGCTGTCAGCCTTTCCCAATTTTAATTTTATGATTCAGTGAAAAAGTGGGGGGTGAGAGACTATGAAAGACATGAAGCTGACTTCTTTCACAAGCACTGGGCTCCCTGTGGCTGCCCTTTCACAGTCCATCTTTCCTGCACATTAATGCAGTTCTGACTGAACTGACCAAGAGGTGCAAACAACATCTACAGCCCTATCAGCTGCAGCACAAGGGAAAACAGAAGAAATTATGTGCATTTAAGTATAATTTTAAATAGCTTTTGATCTCCTTAAAGACCTGGTTAAAAGTGAAAAACCTTCATGAGGGTGAAGTGCTGTTGGGGAAGATCACAGACACACTGCATGCAGAGAGAGAGGCCCAGAGGTGATTAAAACCACACTCCAGAGCACATTTGGCTGAATCGTTTTTACTGCAAGGTGTTAGGTTTATATGGCTATGGTTTTCATCCTAGAGAATCCTAAAATGTTCTGCTAATGCTATACACATAAAACTCACTTCACTACAGCTGCTAGGCAGACATATTGCTGGCACACTGCTTCCCACCCAGATGTGGGAAGGGAATAACCAACCCAGGACATCTCAGCAAAATCCTGTCTTAAGGGAAATTACTCCTGGGAAAGGAAGCAGATCTGGAATTCTTAACATTTTGTGTAATACAGAGTCCTCGGGGGAGTCTTGGTCACTCCTTACAAATGCAATGCTGGAGTCAAAGTGCTGGAGCCAGCTGTGTGGCCCTGGGGCAAATGAGAGAGAACACGAAGATTTTAGAGTTGTGCTGGGAGCCTGAGATGGACCATGCCCAGATTCCCGTGGCAGTGGGGCCATAACACCTACACTGCCATGCTTGGCACCTTGGGAGCCCACAGCAGCAGGGAACCTCCTGCCCCCCCAACCTCCTAACACTCGGTCAGCTCCAGCTGAAAGGAATGAGGGAACTGAGGTTCTGTGGCCAGCTAAGGTGTGCAGGAGATTGCACCATCATTCCTCCTCTCACCCCATCCCCTGTACCTGTGTCAATAGAAGGGGAGAGCTGGATGCTGCACAGATACTCTGTAGGGCCATTCCTGCTGGAGAGAGGGCTGGAAGGGGTGAATGGAGGAAGGAGACTTGGAAGGAGAGGATTAATGTCATAATTTGTTGAACTACTGCAGGCCAGTGGAAAACATTCGGTTTGGAAAAGATTCTGCCAATCCGAGCAATGACATGATCCCTCATTCTCTCTCGTTCCTTCTCTTCCCCCATGGATAATATTTAGGCTTCATTAAAGTTGAAGTAAAGCTGGACAAACTCCCCTGCAGCAGCAAACTTAGTCTGGTTTCACAGCGGTGTAAGTTACAGAAAGACTGGATATGGAAACCATGGGATACAGCGCAGCATGGGTGTAAGGACACAAAATTACTCCAGTTTGCTCGAGAGCAGCACTGTGAGATCAGTACCTGCCTCAAGCTCCCCTGTGCCACCTCTCCTACCCTTCTAAGGGGTGCCAAGGTCCAGGGCAAACTGCACACCAGCCAGGGGTGGAGGCACAGAGGGTGACTGTAACATCAGCTGTGGGACACATGGCAAGAGCAGCAAATCCAGATGGTGATAATAAAGTGGAGAGGAGCAAATATCCTGTCTCATTGAAGTGTTCCCTGTAATTACAGAAGTTGCAGAGTAGAAACACTCTTGAAGAATGGGAAGGGAAACGGCCTCTGTGTTCCCTGTGGTGTAACACTCTGTGAAAGCTGATGTTTCTCTGATTAGTGGCTGTTTCTCTGAGGGGAGCAGGAAGGCTGTGGAGGGAGGAGATTCCCAGCATACCAGGTGCAAGCAGCCTGAAATGACCCAGGACAGAGGAAGCAGCTCTCCTGACTCTCCTTGCAGGGGACACCCAGTGCTGGCTCAGGCATGGAAGGTGAGCACCCCAGCAGAAAGGATGTCACTGGCACAGCCTGTTCAGTACAGCTTCAGCAGTTTCTCTGGGGCCTTTTGTTGGCTGAGGATGGACTGGGGGGAGGGAACAGGTTTCAGCCTTACTGTAATCACTAAAAATAGACCCTAGTGTGCATTTCGCTCCCTCTCTCCTACATTGCATTACCTCTGGGACTTGTCCAAAAAAACATTCTGGAGGGTAGCCAAGAGGAGATGATGTCTAAACACAGTAGCAAGGACTCAGTTTTCCCTAATTTTCTGGTTTCTGCTCCAGCTTTTAGTGGAAAATAAGTAAGGCACAGACAGTGCTGTTTTTGTATCAGCTCCCTGCATCGAAGGTCTCAGCTGTTAGAAATTAGACTGTGGTTACTTCTTTGACCCCTGTCATTTCTGCAGAGAGCAGTGATCTGGTCTCACAAGCATCCCCCTGGCCAAGCCTTCATGACTAGGAGTGAAATTTGCTCTGTATGCCAGGTCAAGGGTAGTTTTTGAAGTATATGTCCAGGGAAGGATGGGTAAAAGCATTTCAACAACCTTTTGCTGCATTAATCCATCATACTTTGACAAGCTGATGGCTCAAATGAGCTGGATCCTTTATGGAAGGAGAAAAGATGTTGCTCACGAGAAATGTGATTTTAATGGCAGAAGAGATATGTGAAAGCTTTAATCTTGGTACCAGAGTGTGTTTCTATTTAAGGAGATTCTGACCTTTTTTTGTCAGGAGAGATTGCTGTGAACCTGGCTTTGCAGTGGGCCAGATTGTGTATTTATTTCTTTAAACAGCCTCCATTGTTGTAAGCCAGGAAGGTCACTCAGAGCAGCAGCTGCTGCAGGGGCTGGCGGGCGCCCCAAAGCAAAGGTCACCAGAGCACTTCCAGGGGATTAGCAGTGGGGTGGGTGGAGATGCAGGCCTAAAAAGCATCTCAGAAGGTCCTTGGCCACAGCTGGATGCTGCTCTGGGGGTGTCTCGTGCCAGTAGGGATAACGCTGCTGTGATTGACTCCAAGCTTTTAAACATGCTTGGATGTGCTGGGCTGGGTGGGTTTAGAGTGGGGGATTCACTGGGGAATATGGGGAGTGTGTTCCTCACTGGCTCCCAGCTGGAATCTAGGGCAGTATTGCTGGGAGTCTCCACCATCCTTTTGCCATCCTGTGCTTCAGGGCCTCAGGTTGGTTGGCATCTGCAAAGGCAAAACTGAGCCTTTATTTGTAGGTGGTGCCCCTGCTGCACTACCAACAGCAACACTTACAGTACAGACTGCTGCATATAGGAAAACCTAAAAGCTCAGTTTTGTTGTGGCATTTCCCACTGGAACAGCCAGCAGAAATCCTTTTCTGCTGAAGAGTAAAGTGCTGTGTGAAAACAAGAAGGGGGTTCTACTCCACTTTGGGCTCAGACCTCTTCTTGTCACTTTAGTCATGACAGAGCTCAAAATCTCTGCTCTATGGCAGCCCCTGAAGGGGCAGCCAGAGCATCCTTGTGGCCAGGAGGTCTTTCAGATGGAGCTCCAGGCAGGCTTTTGAAGCTCAAGATTCAAATTGAGGTAAGATACATGACAAGACATTTCTGAGGGAACAGGGCTCTTACCTCCCTGCTAGGATCGTCTCCATGGGACTCCAAAATTCTCCTTTACTACTTCAGAAGAAGCAGGCAAGGCAGCAAGAGCCCACCCTGAGGGCTTGAGGATGCTCTCAGCCCTTGAATAGAGATGCCAGAGCTGTTCAGGGGGCAAAAGGTCAGCACAGCCTTCAAAATTTTCTGAATGCCATTGTGGAAAATGCCCTTGAATGCCTGAGCAGAGTCGGGAAAAGGCAATTCCTTACATCAGAGGGGGTTCTTCAATATTCCACACAACCAGGCAGGGCTCAAAGAGTGACAGAGCCAAAGAGAAAAGAAATAAGGGATTGATGGGATAGGTGATCAAACTTACACCCCTTTGAAAGTCTTAATGAGTAGTCAGTCTGTTGTTTCATAGACAGAAACGTATCTTGAGACAAATTCTGCTGATACATTATAGGATTTTCAAACACATCTTGTGCTAATTTTCCAAACTTCTGGGAAAAGGAGAGTGTATGGGGGATTTTGTACCCAGTTAATTTTATGGAGTGCATTGAATAAGGGTGGATTTATTTTCTGAGCCAGACATGGTTTCAAACATGGCTTTGTGTTTCTTCATTGAGGAGGCAGGGTACCATTTTATTGCCTTGTGTAAATTGCTTGTTGTTTTATTGAAGCATAACTTGGCAAGGCTACAGTGTCCCATTATCTTTCAATTGGGTGGGCAATAATTCCTTAAACAAACACAAAACCTTATTAAACCCTCAAATACCTAGAAATCAAAGTAACATAAGAACAGGGACATCCAATATGCTGCGGGTAATGAAGAAATTAATGTGCTTTTAAACTACTGAACACAATTAGATCTGGAAAACCACCTTGAAAGCTGAAATAAAAGCATGTCTGACGTTAGCACTGCCTGCAGAGTTTCCTTGTGTTTCTTTCTGCTTCTGTGTCTGCCTCTAAGCCTGCTACACTGCTGTTAAAAGCACTGACTAAATCCCAAGGAGCTGCTGATATTCTGCTTCCAGATGAGTTTGCAGACACTATCCTGTAGGGAGAGGTGGCAAAGGGGAGGCTGGCAGAGATCCTTGTATTTGCTCAGCCTCTGGAGAGAGATGTGTGCCAGAACTGGACTCTGCACCAGGGCTGCTGTGGTGTCTCTGAACACACACAGAATGGAGATCAAGCCATCAGCTCACCCCCTTCTGCAGCAGTCCTGCTTCTGTGAGAGCTGACCTCATCTCAGAAAAACCTCAGCACATTCAGGAATTTGTGAGTCATTCCTGGGAAACGTTTCTCCCTCTGCACTAACATCTGAGCGGAATAGCTCACACTGCCCTGGCCAGAGCTTTGCTGCCTGGTACTTCAGGGGATCTTGCCCAGCTTCATGAATGCAGCTTGCAATCAGGATCCTGCAGATCAGTGGCACCTGGAGTGGCTGTGCCCACAGCTTTTTTATTCAAGTCCTCCCTCCCCAAAGAGCATCATCCTGGTGGAGATGCAAGGGACAGTCCCTAGGCCAGGGGGATGGCTCATGGGCAGCACAGCAGCCAGAGACAGAACCTGGGGAGAGAAGACAGCAAAATCCAGCTGTGATGACAGTGCTGAGGGTTAATATTGACATCAGGGTCAGTTCCAGGTAGCAGCAACCAAGGCACCTCCCAGGTCTGTGGTTTTGTGAGCCACCCCCAACCCCCAGCTGCTTTAAAACTGTCATTCCTTTTGGCTCCTACCCTCAGCATGGCACATCTCCAGCCAGAGGTCACCTGGCAGCAAAGAAACTCCCCAGACATGAGGGATGAGCAAGGCCTGTTAGGAGAACTGTGCTCCCACAGAAGTGAGAGGCTGCAGCAATTTTTCAAGCTCATGACGGTCAGGTTGACATCAAACAGGTTGAACACCAAAAGTCTGTGACCTTCTTCCTCCCTCAGCAGTCATGGCAGGTCTCTGCAGGACATTAAAGGTGGCTCTGCAGAGGTCCCAGAGGACCCTGCCCTAACACCTGAAGATGCAGGTGAAAACTGGAGAAGCATTCTTCAGCTCTGGGACAAACCTGACAGGAAGAAATAACAAACAAGTAGAGAACCCAAAGTAAAACAACTCTGTCCTTTTTACACTGGGGAGGTACCAAGGTGCCCATCAGCTGGTGCTGGATTTTCCCTAATTGATGCTGGATCCATTCCACACAGACCTTCCATGAGGGGAAATGATACCTGCTAGAGGAGCCCAAGGGAGATGTTTGGTTTTCCAGGGGAGCTGGAGCTAGCATGTTTATGTTAAGAGAAACCCTTCAATATCTGAAGCCATTCCCATCTGCAGAGAGGGCCTGCTCAGTCAGATGTCTTCCCCAAATGTAGCATTTAGGAAAAAGGAGACTAATTCCTGCTCTCTGATGGGAGGATGGTGTGGAAGGAGTTCAGACAGCTGGAGGAAATGGCAGTAAAGGCATGAGGAATTCTCATAAATCATCTGTGATCAGTTGGATGCTTCATTTTATGCTTATGCCAACATGCTCACTCTCTGGGCCAAACATCACTGATTTTGTTGGAGTTTCCCCAGTGAGGCTTGGCTGGGATAAAATGGGACCTTTTTTCCTTAACTGTGTGTCCACTTTTTCATCACAAAACATCACAGGAACTCATTCTTTCCTATGCTGCACCCCCAGCTCTGCAAGCACACAAACATTCTTGTGCGAATAGAATGAGCTTCTGTGCTCAAAAAAGCAATGCTTGAGGTTTTCGTGTGTCCAGCCCAAAAGCTCTGTCAAGGCTGGGTTTCTTCTGCCCTGAACAATGAGCAGGGGTCAGTGCAGAAGTGGCCAGAGTCAGCCCCAAATACAAGGGAAAGCAGCTGCCAGCTGCTGCCAGAAGTGCTTCATCTCTGCAGTGGTTTGGCCATGGAGATTTCTTCTGCACTTAGCACAGAAAACCTGAAGTCTGAGACATTTCAGTGACATTCAGCAATGTGACAACCCGGACAATAAATTCTTGCATTTGTGAACTGCCTCTCAGCATGTCAGGGAGAAAGTGCCAGGCAGGCACCCATGAATGGAGCCCAACCTCTTCTCCCCAGGCCTCCAACCATCCTGGTTGTCTTACTTTTGTCTTAGCTGTATTTTCACTCCTTTATTCAAACAGCTAAAAGAGAAAAAACCAAGATATCCCTCTCTTAAACATGTTATGAGCTCTATTTCTGTCATATATCAGTGCTACCCATTTATTTCAAAATGGTTGTGCTGATTTCCAGCACAGACTGTAAGGTCAGCAAAACACAGATCCCTGGGGCAACCGCTTCCCCCTGAAGGGCTGGGATAACTAACACTGCCCTCCACCAAAATGATCTCTCACAGTTACATGTGCACGTGGGAAAACCAGACAGAAATCTCTCCACACGTGGAATATTTCAGTGGCTGTCAGGTTAAACTCTGCTACCACAGGGCAAGAAACAGGCAACTGTGTTGGTTCACACCAGTTATGGAGCTGGTCCAAGCAGTAGATGCAAGGTTAATTAGGCACCTCATCATGAGACCAGGAAAAAACATAACCTATTATATACACAGGAGTTTTTACAAAATTTATCTGTTATGTCCGCACTCGGGGTTTGTGCAAAGTGCTGTAAAAATCCAGAATAAAAAAAACCTCAGTCCCCCTCTCTCAGGGGGGACTCACAATATAAAAACAGAAAGCAAGCAGACACAGAGAAAAATTAATAAAATAGAAACTTATGATGCCTAAATTCATGACAAAAAACAAACCTAGGGAAGCTCTCCCTTCCCTCATCCCAGTCCCAGTTACAGAGAAGGGTCCCAGCCTCCTGCTGCCTTCCCTGCCCTCTGTCCCAGCCTGGCACCTTGCAGATGGGAGAAGAAATGAACCCCCACTGCCAGCTACAGGATTAGGTGGGTTTGACATTCATCCAGTAACCCAGGAAGATGAAAAGACTCAATGCTGAGCCTGGCCAGGTTCCTTAAAGAGGCATAGGAGCCCAGGGATCCACAGGACTGATGCAAGCCCAGGCGAGGCTGAAGAGCCAGGGAACTGAAGGCAAACCACAAATAAATGGCTTTATTGGGTCATGCAAGGAAGTTCTCTCTTCCTAAACTGGCTAAGGAAAATAAAAGATAATGTGAACTCTCTGAAATCAGAGGGCATCAGAGCTGAGGGTGCTTTATTTTGCTTCCTGCTCTTCCTGTGGGCTGAGTGCTCTACAGGAGATGTCCAGGGCATATTATTTATTATTCACTCTTCCTTCCTCCTTCCCACTCAGCACTGTGGTTTGCTCACACCAAGAGTAGATGTTCATGTCATATGAAACAATTTCATCCTTTGTGTTCTCCTCTTCAGCTTGTAGTTTCAGTGCAAGTCTTTAAATGCTGCTCTGAGGACACAACTTCACTTTCAGCTTTTCTCTGACTGTTTTATGCTGTCTCTAAATGCTGCTCTGACATTCATTAATTTCTTTGCAAAATAAATAAATACTATTACCTCCATGTTAGCTATATAAAATCAATCCACACAAAATGAAAATGAAATATAGCAGCAATTTTTGGTGTGCATCAATGTGCTGATTTTTCAGAGTATGGCATAATTGTTCTATCTAGAACACAAATTAATATTAACATCAGCCATATCAGTGATCATCTACAAGCCCCATCACACTGAGCAAGTGCTACATGAAATTTTTCAGACACCTGTGACTTGTCCAGTTTGGGCAAAGCAGAAAACCTCCCACTCAAATTGGGCACCCCCTGCCAAACCTCCAGCCTTGGCAGCACTTTGTTTTCCTAACAAACCAGAGGCAAGAATGCACAGAACTACATATCTGTCCCAAATCTTGGCCTCAGAGAATAGGACAATTGTAGCTGAAACATTCCAAAACCGCAGAAATGCCTGAGATGGACAGAGCACATGGAGACCTTTAGCTGAGAGTGCTTAACAGAGTCACAGGAGAAGGTCTGGGAGGTGCTGCCCAGAAGTGCAGGTGGCCCCCAGCCCATGCTTGGTGCCTGTGGGGACAGCTCTGCAGCAGCCACCAGGGCTGACCCTGCTGACAGACAGGGACCTGCACCATGGCCAAGCTCTGGCTTCTCTCCCAAGCCAGATGTCCCTGTGCTGCTGGGACAGAGCCTTGAGGAGCATGGCTGAGCCTCATTTAAAGCAGCACGAGTAGGAGATGGCAGTGGAGGCCATGAGCAGCCTCTGCATTCTCCTGAGGCTGAACAGAAGCCCACATGGATTATGTTCAATATCAACAACTATTCACTGGTCTGGGAGGGACTCTGCAGGATTGTGGCACAAGCTTTGTTGTCACAGCATCCAGTCCCTGCTCCAGCGAATAATGAAAGAGTAACCGCTGGAAAGAGGGAGAAAAACATGGAGAGTGGCAGAGGGTGGTGTGCAGCACACTGAGCTGGGGCCAAGCTCCTGGCAGGGGCTGTGTGAGGGTGGCTCTGTGCCCAGACACTGCTCGACAGGAGATGCACAAACAACTGTGCTGCACTCAGACCTTGGCATGGATCTAGGGGGACTGTAGGACTGGCCATGCCATTTTCCCCTGAGCTGTAAAACCACTCCTGGCCACTCTCCTTTGAAATAGCAAGAGTTTGAGTTCTGGGCAAATTCCAGGCCGGACAGTTCATTATGCCCAGTTAAATGGTCATGGTGGGTTTTAATTAAGCTCATAATTCTTTTTGATTGCCTGTTCTAGGCATTTGTGCAACATCACCAGACACCAATAGACAAGTGTGAGGTGGAATGTAGGGAGCTCTGAGCTCCCTATGGCCACGCTGTAGTTGTCATTGTTAGGGCACCTCCCACAGCCAGGTAAACTGTCACTAGATCACATGCACAGCAGATGTTTGCTATTCTGGCTGCAAGCAGGGGCATCTGCCAGAATGGTTAACCTTCTCCGAGGAAATCTGAAGGATGATGGCTCCAGAGCAAGCTGTTAGGAATCCTGCTTGGACTGTCCTTGCTCTGGCTTGACTAGAAGTAGAGAGAAAAGACAGCAAAAATTAAAGTAGTGGGCAGGTCCGTGTTTGACTCTCAGGTCCTTTGGTGGCACTTGAGTCCAGCAAGACACAGGTTCAGCAGTTTCCTGCACAGCCTGTGTGCTCCTTGCCCAGTGTCAGTGCTGGGCTGGGTGGCCTGAACTCCTGATTTCCTGAGTCCCTGGTTGGTTTCACTGCTGGGACTGCCTGGAACAGCCACTTTGGGCATTCCCTGGGCAAGGGGAGCTGCTGCTGGCACCAGACCGAAGGCACCACGCTCACTTTGCAGAGCAAGCACGACTCCTTCCCAATGGTCTTGGTTCCCATGGAGATCCTAAGAACATCAACACAACAAGGGCTTGAGATACCCCTTCCTCCTCCCCATCCTGCACAGATTACAAATAATACAAGTAATGGCCAGCCATTGTGGGGTTCAAGGCCCCACTTTCTAAAAGTAGCCTGTTTGTTGCGTGGTACATTTGGGGTTGTGGAAAAATTTATGAAGTGTGCTTGTACTTGACAGCTTTTTCCAGGAGGGCTTTGAGTTGTTTTTCTTCCAAGAGTCTGCATTCAGTTACAGCGTGGAATATGTGATCTCACAGTGTTTGTATTTATACCTCTCACCAAACCATTTTTACAGCACCAGTATCTGTAGGTCACTGTGAGGCACCCAGTGAAGTCACCAAGGTCACCCCAGGGTCACCAGCCTCCTACGTGCAGCACATCACTTTGGCTGCAGGACAGCTACAGCTCAAGCTGCTCTCTGTGGCTGTGAGCTGAAGAAATACGAGCAGGGGATATTAAACTGGTGAAATAACACAATGTGAAGGGAAAATACACTATAAGGGAAAACACTCCTGGCTGGGGTCAGTCATGAGTATTTGATAATGGAAGGGGGTTTTTCCATCACCTGTTCCCACATTAGGAGAACGTGCAGTTCCCTGAGCAACAAGCTCAGAGGGCTGTGGCTTTCATGATTTATTTAAACAGCCTCTGATTCCTCATGATGTAAAATTTCCATAGTGAGATATTTTTGTATCTAGTCCAAGATTCCTCAGCTCTCCTGGGAATATTCTCCCCACTACACAGGTGACACTCTTGTTACCTGTCAGTGCAACAGGAGGCTGTGAATTGTCATTACACCATGTAAGAGATTTGGCTCTTGCATGGAGGGCTCTTTTTGCCTCTGCTGAACCCTTTGCAGAGAGGAAAAAAGGAATCTCCTTATGGGAGGAAGGGAAAGCATGGCCTAATAGAACAGAAGAGACGCAGCAAAGGTTTGTATCTCAGCCTTTGACTCCAACCTTGCAGCCTTCCCTGGGTAGCTGAGGGGGAGGAGATGCAGCCTTTGTGAGCTGAGTGCATGGAACACCCATGATGTGGGAAAAAAGCAGCCCATGGACACGGTGGAACTCCTGGAAATCTACATCCCAAAGGTCCTCCCAAAACGAGCTCTGCTGCACAGACAGCTGTGTGAGTCTGTGGAGTGGGACTTGGACCTTGTTGTGTCATAGAAATGGGATAAACACAGGCCTTTTGGGTAATTTGGCTCATTTGCCAGGTAAGATCTTTGCTCAGAACAGATATACCAGGCTGCATATTCCCACAAGGAACTGGGGTTGAGAAACACCCTCATTTTCAAACTGATCCCTCCATGAAGATGGTTCCCAGTGCTCCAAATGCCCAGAGCTTTTAAGGAAAAAAAATATTTCCTTTTTCCCTTATTCAGGACTTTGTTGCTGTTGTTTGGTTTGGTCTGTTTTTATGAGAGACCTAAGTGATAACACGGCCATTTCTAGAGCTCACTGCTGCTGATTTTTTTTCCTGTGGAAAACCTAAGCCCTCCTTTACTCATTACTGCAATCAAATTTATTCTGCCAAATAGCTCAGAGGCATTCCAGCACCCACTGGAAGTGGTGGTAGCTTTCCCACTGACTTCAGTGTGCACAAAATATTCCCAAGACTGGAAATCCCAAATTACCTGCATCTGTTCTGCACATTTCTGAAGCCTTCCAGCTACTAACAAGAGCATTGTGTTGGAAGGAAAAGTACAGCTATACAAAACATTAGTGAGAATGTGTGTCTCAGTCTAAGTCCTTGTCTACTCCAGTTGATTGGAAAACTGCCATAAATAAATCAGGATTTGGCCTCACAAGTGTGCTGAAAATCAAGGCCAGCTTCAGCATGCTGTGTGTGCAAGGAGCAGCCCTTGGCTTGGGCTTCATGGGAGGCTTTTATTCAATGTTATGGTTTCTATGGCTGCCCCAGGAGTTTGGATGTTTGTCCACAGCCCCTCATCCCCATCTGCTTGTCTAGGATGGGTGCAGGGGGCACAATGAGGATACAGTGCCCTGTAAACTGGAACAGCGAGAGTGGCTTCCCTTCTCTCCTTGGAATAAGAGCAGAGCAAGAAGGAGAGTATGGGAGTGTTAGAGAGAAAGTACAGGACTGTATGGGCTGTGTTTTGGAAGCTGGAGGGTAGCAAGCAAGGGGTCTGTATTGCAGAAGAAGTTTGGGATGCAGTGAGATTGTGGGGGGCATGACAGGAGAATGAACCACTGGGAAGAAGTTGTGGCCACCCTGGTCTTTGTCTCACTCCTGCCCCAGCTCCTTGTCTCATTCTGCTGCCCTCCTCCCAGCTCTTCCTTTGGGGCTGGAATGCAGGGAGGATAGCTGAAAACAGAAGCAAGAGCAGAGGAGGGACAAAGACGGCCAAGAGGAAGATCTGAGGCTCCTGCTGGGTGCAGAGAAGCCCGAGGAGACAGAAAACTTGCAGGAGATGCCCAGGAGGGAGCCCTCCCTGCTCCTGGGTGTGGGGATGCTTGCCCAGGCTCTCATCCTGGGAGAGTTTATGCTCTAAAATGCTCTAAAACACAGCCCTTGATTCATCCCCTCTTGGAGGAGTGAGTCCTTGCCACCTGAAAAGCATCTCCCTTTAACAGGGGAAGATAAAAAGTAAATTTAATTTGGCAGAAGTATAAGGATTAAGTTCACATAGTTCTTGCTAAGAGAGTTAAGATGTACAAGGCAAAGAGAAGAGAAGCAATAGCACAGGCCAGGCACAGAGTGGTTCTGCCATCCCATTTTGATGTCTGAAGATAACTTCCTTTTAAGAGCTGGCAGCCTCTTGAAAGGGACACAGCATTTTAGGGACAAAGTCACCTGGCTGTACTGGGAAGGCAGAAAACTCTTTGTGAACAAAGTCACACAACTTAGTGACAAGTGTGGGCTCGAGGGGATTAGCAGGGCACAAAGCCTTCCTTCGGATCCACCCCTCGGCCCTTCATTCCCCGCGCGGTGGGTGAGCAGCCACCCCTGCATTCCAGCGGGGAAGAAAGGGGCAATGGAAGGGAGGTCAGAACCAGCGTCTCCTGGGCGAATTCCTGCCTCCATCCTGGGCGCGCTCCTTCCTCCATCCTCCGCCCGGTCCCTCGGCCGAGCCCCGGTAACAAACACCGGTATCCAGCAGCACAAATGATCAGCACACGCGGGGCTGGGTGCGATGCGGTGCAGTTTCGGGGCGCTGGGCTCCTTGTAGCCGAAGGCACGGTGCCCTGCAGGGCAGGATTTGGGGCGGAATCCCGGGATTTCGGTGTCGGCTCCGCTCCCTCAGCCCGGAGCGCGCCCGGGGCCGCAGCGCCACCTGCCGGCCGCTCCCCGCCACCGCCGCCTGGAGCGGCCGCGGTTCCGCTCAGCCCG
>VWZP01000481.1:2273960-2360746 GCA_013396995.1 Dicaeum eximium
CGCACGGCCCCGACCCGGCCCTTCCGCAGCTCCGCACGGCCCCGACCCGGCCCGACCCGACCCGGCCCCGCCGCAGCTCCGCACGGCCCAGAAATAACGATTCCCCCCGCCCTGACACCTTCCCCAGCTTCTGCAACAGCTTCTGCCTCATCGCCCCTCCTGGTGCCTGAAGTTTTAGCTTTCGTTTTTTCCAGATTCTGTACTGCGTTAGTATGTAACTTTGAACTTCATATAAAGTGTTAGCAAGTTCTCTTCACAGTTTAGTTGGACAAAACAATCCTTTTCCAGCCTGAGAACCGAGGACACTGTTGCAGCTTTAGGCTGAAGAAGTATAAACAACAGTGAATTGAGGAGAGCAATCTGGGAGGATGGGAATTCATAACCTGAAGCTGTAATTGGACAATTAACCCCAATATGTAAATGTCCCAAAACTTATAAAAGTGTGAAAACTCATGACTCTGAGTTCATCTTGGGTGGAGCCACGGCCAGGCTCTTGTACTGCCCAATGTCTATTCTTTGAAGGCCTTTTAAATAAATACCTACTTTATTCCTTTAACACTGTCCAGTCTGTGTTCTAGGTAGCCTCACAAGGCATCACTCAGAGTTCTGAAATGCTCGAGGCACGCTCTGCTCCAGACAGGGCTGCAGGGATTTACCATGTGGGAATGTGTACCTGGCTTGATGCTCTTTATGTGCTTCTTGCCAGCTTACTCAGGATGGAGAGCTTGCAAAACTGCAGGTGAAGCCTGTCCAACACCAGCCCAGCTGTGCCAAAAAAAGGCACCAGACTTGGTCCAGGAACCTGAAATCCCAGGCATTGGTCCTTGCATCAGACAAAGGAGCTGATGAAAGAGCTGTGCTTGCCTGCTAGAAAAATGAATGGGATCACAACAGCTTATTTCACACAGACTGGTCATGTCAGTCCTGACAAGGTCACATACACAAGAGGTTGCAAAAACTCTTCTGGGAGTCTTAATGAGAGCGGTCTGCTTTAAGTTCTCAGAGGAAGTAAACACTGTTTGCCTGTGAAAGGCAGTGATAGAACCATCACACTTCAGGTACCTACAGCATTTTGCAGGATTAACTAGTTAACCCCCATAACCACCCTAAGCAACTTTTGCTGAGGCATCATTACCCCTCATTTTATATATCACAAGTAGTAGAATTTCTCCAAGCCCAAAATTCAGAGCCAGCAGTTCCCAGACTCTAGGCCAGTGGTCAGTCTAACTACCCTTGCTGCCATCTTCTCCAGACAGATGGATGAGCAAGGCCCTTGCATGTAGGCACAAGAGACAGGGTGCAAAACACTCATCTGGCTGACAGGAGGGACCACATTCATGATTTCTTAGGTTAAAGGAACAACACACATCCCATGAGCAGCTCAGGCTGAACACTCTCCCCCAAACAGAGCTGGAAACCTGATGGACTGACCACCTCCAGCTCATTTTGTTTTCATGTTTTAAGGAAAATTGTCAAGTTAAAAGCCTTGTAGGCTGGTGTCCATGTTTATTTTATAATCTTGTACAACAGCCTCCTGAAATCCTACTTGACAGTGAGTCAGCCCTGGGCAGAGGATCCTTTTTCTTCCTGGAAAGTAAACCCAAAGTCTGCTCCAATATCTCAACATTCCCACTTGCGTAGAGTTTGCCAAGCTCTGCCCACAGATATCTCAGAGCAGGTCTTTCACAAAGCACAGCCAACAGGACATGAATTGCCTGTGTAAACCCCACACTAGGTTTTGTAGGATTTATGTTATTAGTAATGCAAGACCAGAAGGCCCCTCCTTAGTCATGACTGCTCCTGAGGTATCAGTTTGATCTGGAGATGTTTTTTGTGTTTAAGGCCTTCTCAGCCCTCATATCCTCTCCTTGTAGATGCTAATCTGACTGCCCACCACCTGCACTGATGCAGAAACCCTGTGGCTGTGGTTTCAAAGGTGTGCAAGAGCCTCCATCACAGCTGCTGCGGCCCCCGAAGGAGGAGCAAGGGGTACTGGCCACAGCCCTGCACAAAGCTGGGACAGGCTGGCACAGTCCCCTGCGTGCCCTGAGGAGCACTGAGTGAGGAGGGACACTGGGATGATGAAATGTTGTTACAGGCTCTGCTGTAACTGCTGCTGGACTTTGCACTGAGGCCAAGTACACCTTCCTGCCTTGTGCAGGGACAGTGGCCTGTGACACAGGGTAACACGGGCACATGGGCACAGGAGCCTTGCACACTGCCTGGACCATCTTCCCAGGACCTGCTGCCATGGCTTTGTGATCCTGTTCTCATCCAGCAGTGAGTAGAACAACTGCTGGACAGTTTGAAAATGTGGCTGTCAGCAAATGGGTCACGTCACATCAGGAGCCAATGTCCCAGCAGGGATGGGAGATAAAGGTTCCACCCCACACCCTTCCTCTCCTCATAGCTAGACAATGAATTTCTCATCATTGACCTAGAGAAATCCTCTCAGGGGAGGATCTGGAGGAGGATAAGAAGGATCTCACAGACTGGTTCAAAGGGTTTGGAGGCAAAGCATGAGAACGCACCGCGTGGAGAGGCAGACAGTGGGCAGCCAGGAGGAGCAGCCAGGAGGAGCAGCACCCCGGTGTCGCAACCAGGGGCAGGAGCCCGATGGAAAGGGACAGACAGCAGCAGACTGTGCAAGCCCGGCATGAGCAATGTAGCCTGGCTGGAAATGCACGCTCCCGGGAGCGGCTCAGTGCAGGCACAGCCTGGGCGAGCACCTGCAGATGGAGCTGCAAGAGCAGGTCTGGAGCAGCAGCAGCATCCCCTGCCTGCAAAGCCCAGTGCGGGGTGGGTGAGGCAGGGCTGGAGAGGGACAGAGACTCTCACCTGGCCACAGACTTTGTCACAGGAAGGTGGAGGCTCACCAGGCTGGGAAATAGTCGTGTTTAGAGGAATCTATGGTCCTCTGCAACTGGTTTCCTAACTAGAGTGAGGAATCTCTGAGATGGGGATTGGACAAAAGTGCCCTGCCAATAGCAGAAGCACCCAAACCTTGTCAGGGCATTTGCTGGGAAAATAAGGTGAAAATGGTGTTCAGCACAGGTTAAGACAGGGAGTGGGACTACCATACCATGAAACTGTAGAGCCAGCCTTCACCTTGCCAGGCTTTTCAATTAGCATAAAAATTCAGTATTCACTGACCCAGAAAAACTGACCCTGTCCCCAGAGCCTGGCTATAGGAAATCCTGCTAGACTTTACTCAGATTTCTGTCTTTTCCTGCAAGAACTCCTCTCAGAGGAGAAGCCTACATGTCACCTATTGTCACTCAAAACACTCTGTGACCTCATCCAGTTTTGTGGAGAGCTGTTCCTATGAGCCCTCCTGGCACACAGCCTCCCCTGGAGCAGTGGCCAGCAGTCCCACAGCTGCACCCAGTTTGTATCAGTCCATGGGGGGGTAACATTGGGGTGCCACAGCCCCTGCAGAACGCTCTGCTAGCTGGTAAAGCAGTCTCTCTAGGTCGTTGCACTTTGAAAACAAAGCCCATCCCTCCTGGGTCAGGCACTGACCCCATTTTACCCAGGAAATATCTATTATTTGCTGTTATTTGGTGCGAGGACAGCCCGGAAAGGAGGGGGTGTACAAAGAGAGGGTCAGTTGGCAAAAGAGAAATGCTCAGCAATACAGAACAATATCTGCAGCCCAGTTAATTTCCCTGCCGAGCTCCCTGCAGCCCTCCGAGCCCACCTCCTGGTCCCAGCAGCAGGATGCTGCTCCCGGCGAGATGGGAGCCCTACCTATGGATTCATTTCCCAGGCTCAGCTGCTCCGAAGTGACCCCGCTCCCTGGGAAGGGGCTGCTCCATCCAACTATCTGGGAGGCCAAACAAGGAAAGTCTTTTTTGGCAAGGGAGAAGGACCTGGGAGGCCCCCTCGGCTCAGGTGACCCAGCCGACCCCCATCGCAAACAGCTGTAAATCCTCCCCCTGCCCCGCCGCAGCATTCCCGGGCACTCCCCTCTCTCTGGATCCGGGCCTGGCTCTGCAAAGCATGTCCGTGCTGGCCAGCCTTGGAAGGCAAATATGCAGCTGGCTGACTTACTACTTATCAGAGGGATTTTCTGGCTGAGAACAGAGCTGACTTTAACCAGTGCATAGCAGAGCTGGGCACAAGCTCTCAGGTGGGCTTTGCCGGACTCCCTGCAGGACAGGACCAGTTCTCCCAGATCCCTTTATCCAGCTTCATCAAAGGCTCAGTGTCACCCTGCCCGGTGACACCCCCACCACCCGGGGGTGTCAGGGTGGCACGGGGCACCCTCAGCCCCCAGCCGGAGTCACTCAGGCTCTGCAGGTGCTGTGTTAGTGGTGAGCAGTGCATTCCCATGGGCACAGGAGGATAAGGATCAAGACTGGCACCGCTGTCCCCCATGGATGGGCTGCCTGCTCAGCAAGTCTTAAGAGAATGGTTAATTTGATAGAGATTAGCTGAATCTCCCTATCTACCCTCAGAGCCTCTCCCACCCCTGTTCATTTGCAACAGAAAGCTCGAAGACAATCTGCCTCACTGCCCTTCCTCCACCAGTTTTCTCCCAGCTCCATCCCATCACTCCAGCAAGTCCCCGCATTCCACTGTCACCTTCTCACCCTACACCTCCACCAGCCTCTCCTCCTCAGCCGAGCCTCCAAGCACTTCCCCCTCTCCAAACCAGCCCTCCCTTCCATGATCACCCCGCTCTACCTCCTCCCCACCCCAACCTCTTCCTTGCTGGCTTTTTCTCCCTCCATACGAGCCTGCCAGGGAGGTTTGGGTATCTGCTCCCCATGCGGGGGAAGCCCTCTGGCAGGGCTGTTGCCTTGGCTCCCTGCCACGCAGCATCACAATTTTGGCTAGCCTGGGGCAGGGGGGAGCCCACGGGTGCCCCTGCCAAAGACCTGAAAGGTCCAGAAGCTTCCCGAGCTCTCTGCCTACGATTTAACAGAGTTCACAGGCGCTCAGTACCCTGGAAACCCGGTTTATATAAGTGATTGCTAATCGCCACCACGGGGCTTACCCATGGCAATGGCACATGAATCACACCTGGTGCAGGTTTCAGCTCCTCCTCTGGCACACACAGAGATGAAATGCACAGCTGAGATCGCGCAGATAAGGGCGACACGAACTTGTTCCCAGTGCCAACAAGTGATGCCCCGAGCAGGAGGCGGGTGCTGCTTTTGGGGTGCTCCTGCCCCGTCCCGGCACTCGGCACAAGCTGCCAGCAGAGGTGGCAGCTTTCTGCCCGGGTCGGGGCTCCGGGGGCCACCAGCAGGGGACACACGGCGGTGGCAGAGCACTCTGGCAGAAGGGCTGCGACCCGCGGGGAGGCGGGCGGAGCGCAGGGCAGGTGGGATGAATCACGCCTCCCTCCCGGCTTCTCCCCATCGATTATGGAAGGAGCCGAGATGGCTGCTACAGATACCGGGGTGTGTGTCCTGTCCCCCTGTCCCCCGGCTGCAGAGACCCAGGACCCAGGCACTGAGGGCTTGTAGCCCCTGACACAGAGACCCAGGATTTCTAAGACGTTTTTAAGATGTTTCTGGTACTTTGGTTAGGCAACGTCACTGCCTGCTCAGCATAGTTTGCAATGCAAACACGACACAGGGACCACTTCCTCTGGAGCTGCTCAGGGGAGCCGGGACCTGCTAAAACTCACCATCACTTTTTTTTTTCCCCTGCTCACGTTCTAAAGTCTTGACCGCCCAAGCCTTTCTGATCCCCACCCAGCTTTCCGAGATTCAACAACATTATCCCTGGGAGTTCTAAACTCAAATACATAAAAGAGCCACATGCAGTTAACCTAAGTAACAAGCTTAGGGTTTCCAAGAGACAGCCTTTCAGCAGCCCAGCCCGGCTGCCCAAGGTGTGTGTGCCTCTGAGTGATCACACCGGGTAGCACTTGGATATTTGCCATCAGTGCCAAACCTTTCTATTAAACCATTTTCTGGAGCTGCAATAGTTCATCGTGGTCCTTTGTTTTAAATGGATGGGAAGAGTCACAGCTCCTGTACAGGGGAGTATTCCAGCCATCCTTCATCTCTTTACCCTTGTGCAGTGCTTGCATTGGAGCTGGAGCATCCCTGTGTTCAGACATCCTCTCTCTGACTTTTTTCCTGCTTCAAAACCCATCAGTTTCCAGTGGCAGAATATCCCCCTGATTTTAGGCAAGACCTGTGCTCAGAGTTATTGCTTAGAGGGTGCCAGCTCTCTATTGCTCTACACTTCAGTCAGGAATGCCTGTCTTTCTTTCTTTCTTTCTTCCGTTTTTTTTTTTGTTTTCTATTTCAGGAATGTTGTAAGTAAATTCACAGCTGAACAACAGTGGGAATGGAAGCCCTCAGAGCTGAGGGCTGCCTACGTTACAGGTACGGTAATTCCAAACTGATCCTCCTTTGTGCTGATAACAGGGCTGGCTATTGTTTTCCTGAAGTCCACATGTCTGAAAACACCGCAGGCGTAGATAATTGCAGTGAGCATGTGCTTTTGAATCTGTTTCTAAAACACGCCTGGGATTTAAGCTTTTTAAAAATCATGACCCTGATTCTGCTTTTTTCAAACTCAAAAGAAAAAATTCCCTTGGCTCGAAATGAAGAAGGATCTAGCTCTTAAATACAACTTACAAAGGGGAAAACGTGCCTCTCTTTTATTTTTTCTTTTTTGTGATGACAGAACAAAGCCTGAAAGCTTTCAGCACTTCCCCAGCTTCTTTCTCACCCCCGCTCCCTTTAATTTTACTTCCATTTTTACGTGTAGAAAGTCAGATCTTATCTGAAGTGACAGGACAATTTGAAACTCTCCTGCTTTCATATTTTTCTCTGTTGATGATGTTCATTAGGTTAAGCTTTGTCTTTGGCTATAACTGGTTTCTTTCAGCTTCTGGTCAGGCACGTGGGTTCTAAGGGCCACCCTTTCACCCTTTCATGTTGTGCCACTGGACAACTGAGGCTGGAAACCTCATACAGCTAAAGAAAGAAAACGAGTTAGGGATAGTTGAATGAACAGTGTTCCCACAGGCTATTTTCTGGTGATAACCAAGGTACCTTTTGGCTTCTTTATTATCTAACAGGGTAGTAGAGATTTGGAGACCCTCTGCTTGGGCTCTGAACTTTCATTTCACTGTTGTTGGATGTGAGCTATTGCTCTGCAGCTCCTCCATCATAGACACACCAGCAAAACACATGACACACAATAGAAGACAGGGGAAAAATCCTGAATAAATTGTTCTTCAGCTAAATATTTTTAGGATAGGACACATGAAAGGAAAAAAGAAAATTTGATCTATGTACCTGTGTGCCTCTTCCCTATCTCCTCTTACACCCCAAAAAATGTTGGCCTGGCCAAGGTGTAAGGTGCTCAGAGTTACATCATTGTGGGGCTGGCTCAGCCAGGACAAATATGAAGTTGTAAACAAGTTGTTGCTCGGGCCTAGTTCCCCCTGGTGTAGCAGGGCTGTGTGGCCGGTGTTTGTGTCCTGGGTCCTTCGGCTCCTCCTGGTGTCCCAGCTCAGAGGGATTATAATTACAGCTCACCTTACCGATCTGCTGAATTGCTTCCACAGACCTGCTCGACTCGTTTGGCTGCTGCTTATTATTCAGCACAAGCCCCCACCCACTGCCCTTTCATGTACACTCATGTTTGTACCTAAAAGCCACAGAGGGACATTTTTTGAGAGGGAAGGTGATGAGTGTCTGCTGCTGCCTGGACCCCCGACTCCCCAAAATTCTGGGGCCAGTCATGGGGTAGGGTGAGTCCTGTGCTTGTCTCAGAGCACAAAGCAAGGACAAAACAGCTGCTGGTTTGGTGAGAGTGAGTCACTCCATTTCAAAATACGGAAAATTTAATGAGACGCTTCCTGAAACCCGAGTTTTGCTCTCACAAAGCACAGGAGAAAATGCAAACCAGGATAGGTGAGGGTGTAGATACAGACTCGATTAGGGACAGAGTCCCTTCCTGCTCCCCCACTTACAGTTTCAGAGTGGGTATCACACAGGCAGATGCAGGCAGTGCTGATGGGAACAGCCTCTCCAGGTGAAACTTTGCTCTCTCCAGTGATTCCAGCTCCCAACTTCACACCGGCCCCTTGAGCAGCATGGCTTGGGCACTACCAGTGAGAATCCCTCACTGAACACGGGGCTGCTTTTTCACTCTAGGCGCGATCCTGCCTGTTGCAATTATGTAGAGGAGCCTGATAAGGTTAAGGATGACACAGGAGATTTCAGACTGCTCTGATTCTGCATGAAGAAATGGCTGCACAACTCCATGAGCAGCAATGAAATGGAGGGGGATTCTTGCAGCAGGCATCTCACTGACTTTGCATTTTGATGTTGCTCTTTAGATAATGACCTCAGCCTATGGCCACAGTTAAGCTTGCACTCAAATCCATAAATCCTGGAGTGACTCTTGATCAAGTGTCTGATTCACCTGACTCTGAAGTCACACCATGACTTAGGAACTGCCCCTCAGTAAGGCTGAACGGGAGCGCTGGGCTGAGTCAGCCACCAGGACTGCTGATCCTCTGGTCTCAGCTGGTGGGAATGGGATGGGCTCCTAGGCTGAAGTTCCTACTCGAGAGTGTCCTTGTAGCCATCAGGATCCCAAGCTGTGCCAAGGTGTCCAAGAGCTGAGTTCCTTAAAGGGAGCAGCTCAGGCTGGACTCCCTGAAGAGCTGATGTGCATTTCCACATCCTCTGCCCTGGGCACGCTCAAAGCCAAAACCAGGGTCCCCTTGAACAAAGGCAGCCTGTGCTGGTGCTGACCTTTGGGATATCCATGTGAAAGAGGGAAGATTTAATTCATGTCCCTGCTCTGGTCAGTTTGGAGGCTGCAAATGTCCCCCCAAGGCAGTCCCCTAACCTTGAGCTGATGCCCTCTCTGGGTGGCTTCCTGTCCTCCACTCCAGCTGAGGTGTGTCTGGGTGTGAAAACACTCATCAGGGACCCAGGACAAGCCTCACATGCTCCTGGTGAGTCAACCACCACTCTGGACATCCGAGTGATTCAGGATCTGTACCCAAAGGGGCTGCAGCAGGTGCCATCCCTCCCTTCCTGCTCCTCGTGCACTGCTGTTGGGCCAACACTGGTGCAGGAAATGGCTCCTGGCTTCTATTTGGGTGGCTGGGCTCAGGCATACAGGGGAGAAGGGATCCTTCAGGTTTCATCAGACTTCTGAGACACTGCTGGCATTGAAGCAAGCCTGAGCATGACTGGAGTGAGGCAGTTGGGACAGCAAATTCCAGGGGAGGAGAAACTGCACCAGAACAAAGGAAGTTTGTTTGGGGACAGAAACACAAAGAAAAGTCCTCATTGTTGCAGCTCTAAGAGAGAGATTAAACTATTTATAAAGTTAGGTGACTGCTCCCTGCCCCTAAGCCATTCCTCATTTGTCACCCAAATTATGTTTAGACCTGGGGCAGCACCTACCTGTATTAAACTGAATTATTTGCATCTAAAAAGAGTTGTTAAAAAAGAAGGTTCAGGCAATGCAGCTTACCTTGCTTATCTGACCTCCTCTGACATTAGGGTCAGGAAGGTGCTGTATCTGTGGCAGAGGCAGAAAATGTTGCTCCACCTGGACACTGCTGCTGGTGCTGCCAGCTCAGCCTGGAGCTATGCCCAGGCACCTGCTCCCTGCTAAAACTGCTGCTGACCTTAATGGAAAAGGGAAGAGCCTTTTTTGGTGACTCACAGCATTGAATATCATGTTGGGAAAAGAGCAGTTGAGATCAGTAAATTAGCTTGCTTTCATTTACAAGAGTGAGTGTTGTGCTGGATGGGGAACAGGGAGGCAAAGGGTGGTTTGTTTATCCAGCATGAGAAAGGACTTTAAGTTTCGGTGGCTGCTGGAAGTCCAGAGTCAATAGCCGAGGATTGCCTCAGGGCACTTCCAGGTCGGAAAATCTGATGGCATTTTCAAATAGTTCTGGTCTGCAGAGAGAGATTGTGATAATTTCTGGATTAGAACTGATCTGAGCACCCGATTGAAGCAGGGGTTCACCACTGGTTTTGTCAGAAGCTCATCAACCACATTTAGGATATTTTATTGTAACTCAAGAGCTTCCTATTCAATCAGGGGTCCAATCATCCCTTCCTGCTCTAGCAAAATGAAAGGTGAACATGTTACATCTTTGATCTGCTGCCTGCTTAATTCAATCTAGATAAAAGCTGGCTATAGCTCGTTACTGTTTACTGAATGGTAGCTATGGACAAGCTCTGTTGGTTTGAATATGGATCTCAACCAGATGAGAAAAGGGATATGATGCCAAAGGTAGCTGTTTTAGCAGGATAAAAGGAAAACCTCTTCCCTTCCTGTGTTGTTACAACAAACAAATGGACCTAACCTTTTTCCCAGTGGGATCTTCACACAAAAATAACAGAAATTGCCCCACAAATGGCAGCAGTTCGAAGCTTTCATTACTCTTATGATAGCACTACAAGTCTTTTTTTAGCAGATGCTGGAATCACCTCTAAGGTTCTGGCACTGGCCTTTGCAAACAGTCCAGTGTGTGTGTGTGTGCCACCTACAGATGAGCATGCTTGCATAAACACACATTTTCTCCTATTGGTCCTATTCAGAACAGATCCCCATTCTCCACTCTACTGAGCAGTTAAACTTTGCCCTGCTGAAAGGCTCCATGTGCTGGGCTGGGTTTTGTTACACTCACACACACACACACAGAGAAGTTTTCCAAAAGACAGAATTACCCTGAGAGCCTAACTTCACCAGTCAGCTTAAAATTTGACTGCTCATCTGTAACAGAATCTCACTAGCTGGTTTTCACAAACGAGCAAGAACAGCTACTGCTGCTTTTTTTAATTGGTTCCATCAAGCTTAATGGGATGTTGGAGCTGAGTGAGTGTAAATACAGAGGCGGGTGTGGGAATGTGTCCCAGGTTGCACCCACCACATTCTTCTGGTCTCCTCTGCAAGGAGATATCATCACTACAGTAACAATCCTGAGCCATCCCACAGGTTTTGGGACGGATGGAGCCCACATCCTCCCTTCCCCACCTGCCCTAGTCAAGCAGAGATAAGTTGTGGGAAGCTGACTCTGCGCCCAGCCCGTTCCTCTGATCTGTGCATGCAGCTGCCTCCACAAACAGAATTAAAGCCACATGAGAAACATCCAGCAGGAAAAAGTAAATCTCTGATATGGAAGAGATTGCACTGCCAACAGGAGCCCCAAGGATCATGGGGATGAAGAGTTTCTGGTGTTATGAGCAGACCCATATGTGTGGGGAGGGAGGGACATCCTCTCCCATCCTAGGCTGAGTGTTATGGCACATCCAGCAGCAAGTGCACAGGTGGTCTTCACAAATATGTGCAGCCACCTATCCTGAGAAGAAAAAGACTGCTACTGGCACTAGGCAGAAACAGGCTTTCATAGGAAATTGCCTCAATTACTCTTGAGAGGAAAAGCTATGACTGTGAGAGGAAACTTTCCATTTTTTATTAGCTACATTGTAAGTTGTTTTGCAGTTGAATTCCATGGAAAGAAGGAAGAGTGTGTGTTTAGGTTTTATCACCATTTTTTTTTTTCTGAACTTCTATTAGTTCTGCAAAAAGGTACAAACTCAAATATCCTGAAAGAATCTCCTGTGGGAAGCCATGGATTTTGTAATTACCGCTTTTAGCTCCCATTTGTCCAAGAGATGTGAATCAAAATTACCCATGTCACAGGGTAACAAGCCTTTATCTAAATCTCATCATGGAAGAGATTAGCAGATCCACTGCTTAACTTGCACATCTCTGCTCTAGCAGGAAGGGAGCAGAGCTTGCCCTGCACTTAATGTGCCATCTGCAGCTGTTCTGTGAGAAATGCTTAAGTGAACTGAACAGGGACAAGACTATGGTCAGTTCCAGGACCCTCTGTGCTGTATTTGTCCTATGATTTCCATAGGTATGCCTTCTTTAAAATTAGTAGGAACATCCAAGTTATGCCTCAAAAGGGAGTCCAGGTGCTGCAGGCTCAGGGACACTGAGCTCAACACTGGCTGCTTCACTGGAGCTGTTATTGCACTCCAGGCATGCATGAACAAGTTGATTTAAGTGTATATATTTGGTTCTGTCTCTTAATATATTATGTATTTTTTCCGAGCTCTGAGCTGTTTGTATGGCACCTGGCACAGCTCAGCTGAAGCCAGTGCTAGAGGGGCTGAGGGCTGACACCATTTATGTAACACTGAAATAATTTGGGTAGAAGTGCCCCAGTAGAAACCTCTGCAAGTTCCTGTGCCCTGTGTCACTGCCCCTTTTGCACAGCAGAGATTTCATTAGCCAGGTGAATAATAGGAGGAAAGGGAGGGCTAAGTTCTGAACACCAGGACATAGATAAGCAAGTTTGTCCATATTAGAAGGGGGTAAGCTGGCTTAGAGTAGGTACTTTACAAAACAGTTTGAATCCCCTCCAAAGCATTTGTATTTTTGGGCCCAAGCAGACAAAGCAATGCAATCCTTCAAGTGTTCTTGGTGTTGACACACACTGCTGAGCTCTGTGTATGCCAAGATAAGGAGGCAGCATCCAGTAGTCCATTATTCAGTGCTAGACAACTTGATTATGATGGAAACAAACTACTCTTTTGCAATATTGACATTGTGATATATGACAACAAGTTCTAAAAGGCCTGTCACATTTTAAACTACTGCTACGGCTGTAATTAATGTTTTTAACTTATTTCGAAACACTTGATATGTCTTCTTTGGAAAAAGGTTCATGCCAAGTGCAATTCTATAAGAGCAGTTTTCATCTGCTCCTAGCTTTGGTCTTGATATCATCATCTTTCAAATCTGGCCTGAGCCTGGCTCTGGGAACAAATTGTAAGGAAATTCCTATTAAAACATTGTCTTGCAGTGATTAAGAGCTGCTCTGCATAAGGACTAACTCTTGCCTTCAGTAGAATTAGGTGTGTGCAAGGAAAATTTCATCATTTCTCTGAAACAGAACTCCAGGCAGACTCTTACCTAATGTTCCAGTTTCTGAGGAATTCTGTGGAAAGCCTGGGAGCTTTGCTGACCTGCCTTGCCCAGGGAGTCACTGGGGCCAGAAGTGTGGTCCTACCCCACCACTCTGCTTTTCTCCCTTGCCTCTGAGCTGCAGGGTCTCAGCCCAGCTCCCTGCCTTCTGCAAACCCAGTAGAGAATTCTCCACTCAGCTCTGTGTGTTCCAGAGATGGCAAAAAGAAGGACTCAAGAACATATGGCTGGCAAGGATGGAGCAGGGAAAGCTTCTCCCTTTCCAGGGCAGCTTGAGGACTGAGTGGTCCATCTGCATCCTGTGCCTGCAGACAGAGTTAATGACTCCTCACGTCTGGGTAGCCCCACACAAACACACACAGAGCTCCCTGAGTGTGTGGTGCATTTGTGGAGGAGGAGAAGCACCAGCACAGGTGACAGAAGATCCAAGCCCAAAGCCCCCTGGATCTGTAGGTACTTCACTTGATTTCAGGCATTTAAGGTTCAGGGCTATGGTTTGCCTGCTGCCCATCTGTAGGCAGAGTGAACACTCTGTCCTAATTCACTTGGCTGCTCTGAGGATGAGGAAGAATTTAGGTGTAAAGAGCCACGTAAGTCTTGTGGAGAGAAATACATGTTCTGGAGCTAGCTTGAATTTCAAACAAGTATTTTATGTATCTGCAGGGCTTAGTTCTGCAGTGTTACCCTGAAAGATGCAGCAGACAGCCTGGAGCAGTGCCACGAGCTCAAGCACTGCACAGGTGTAAGCAATTACTGCTAACAAACCTACCAGGTAAACAGAGGCATGTTTGAACCAGGACAGTGCTGCATCCCAAAGCAGGACCTGATCACAGAGCAGTGATTATTTGCTGTCTGTCTGTCTAGTATCACCCTGGCACCCCAGTCTGTGTCTTGAGATCATTTGTGGTATTTCTGCTACCACTGTTGGTACCGGCAGCAATATTCTCACCTTCATTGCCTGGACTCAAAAAAGCACCAGGTAGAGGAAAAGTCATAGATGAGGGGATGGAGCTGTTTTCTGACACTGCAATCAGTGATTTGGGGCCAGTTCAAAAAGCATTAGGGAAATCCTGCTTGGTCCTCTACTGACACTTAAAGTCTAATTAACCTTGGCAGTAGTTCTTAATGAAGAGTGAGTGTCACTGCAGCAGGTGCTGGGCTGTCACATCCTACCTGGGTCTGGAGGCTTCAGGGGGCTGCTCCCACCCACAAAAGCCCCAGCAGAGCCCCAGCTGAGCTACTGCCCGTTATTTTCATGAGGATGGCCCAGCCCAGCCCTGTTTGGCGTTGTTTTCCATGTGGATGGAACACACCACAGCTCCAATGTGAGTGAACACGTTAACATCAACACAGCTTCTCCCCAAGCTAAACATATTACGGCATCAGCAAATTACAGGGCACTCTAAATTAGACTCCCTCTTGTGCAGACTCTGCTTGCTGGGCCAAGGCCACATCCCTCCCCGAAGGAAGGAGGCCGAGGTTTCACTGCTCCTCATCTCCCCTGCTCTGAGCACAGGGCTGCCTGGCCATGGTCACATTTCTGCTCATGCTCCCAGAGCCTCCATCCCACACATACTTCCCAAAGGATGCTTTTGTCATGGTACAATATGACAGTGACAGGTAAATCTCAACAAAAGTGACTACCCGTAGGTCTGGGTCAGTTCTGAGGCATTTTTATTCATTGGGGGGAATAAAACCACATATGAAGGGACTGTATTCCCCTTTCATTCCCCAGTTTCTGAGGATCTGAAGTCAGGAAAGGTTCAGACACTACCTCAGAGCACCTGTGTTGAAATCCTGGAGTCAGGTAAACAATCAGGCCTGGCTCTCTGACGATGTGTTTCGGCCAATGTGTTTTTACCAGACCTTTTCTAGAAGATGCGGTGTGGAGAAATGTTATTGTGGGTCTGGGAAAACAATAATTAAAAGGAACCGTTGAGCTCTTTTCCCTGAAAAAACAACAAATGCAGCCCACACTGTCCCATCCCCCTTAGTGCAGCTGGCAGCCTTGCTCGCAGGAGTGGCCCAGGGCTCCCAGCTCTGGCTGCTGGGACACAGCTCTGCCAGCCCCGGGGCTGAGGCTGTGCCGTGCACACCTCAGGGCAGCCAGCCCTCCGGGAGCTGCATTTAACACAAAAAGCATCGAAAGAGGAGCAGGCGCAGGTAAATGATTATTTACAGCTGCTGCGTGGGGAGTGTTACACAAGGGGAGGGAGGAGCGCGTTCCACCGCCCTTCCAGGGCTCGTGGGCAGAAAAGCCGATCACCGCCGTGATATTTCTACTCCCCCAAGGAGTTAATACTGTTTACCTTGTAATAAGAATGCTATTTCTTGCTTTTCTTCCCCTTGGCTGAGCTTGTTTTCAGTCTCCCCAGCTGCTGTCGTGCGGGGGCCCCTGGCTCCAAGGGCAGCCAGGAGTGCTGGGCTGGGAACAGCAGCATCCCATGCCTCCCACCTGCTGAACCTTGCTGTGTGGTTCCCAAACTAAAAGTCAAAGCCCTTGGCTGCAGTGGGAGGTGAATCCGTGGCAGGGGAGAACACTGGTACTAGCACTGAGCAGATTTCACATAGCTGGGACTTTTCTAGGAGCATGGGAAGTAAGAAAGCTTGGCACTAGCTAGTTCATGTTGTTCTTTCCTCACTTTCTCCTTTTTCTTTTCTGTTAAAGCCGAACCTGAAAGCTACAGGACGTTGGCAAAGGCTGTCTTTGTACCCCTCAGTCCTGGGGATCCTCTGCCCTTCACCTTTCTGGACAAGAGGCAGGTGTGGAATTTTATGATGTGGTAGGTGAAGCACAAAAACACCATGGTAAGAATGCAGACTTGTGCAATGTCCCAGAATGTGCCACCCAGCCTGGCTGTACTGGCCAGCAACAGCCTGGAATGGTCAGGTGAACCTGCCTGGTGATGAAAACACATTTCCAAATAGTCCTTCTTCTAGCAGGAGGGAGGACCTGTACAACTAAAGTGAATCAGGACACAATGGAAGCAGAGCCATTCTAAACCAAGGCAAAAATATGGGAAACTTAACATCATAGTTCATGTTTCTGACATGAAACCTGCTCCTGGGCCTGGCTGATGAACCAGATAGGAGTGGAGAGTGGCTTCTGTGCCTCAAGGCAAACCCAGCAGATGTTTTATTCAGGTGGGTTGCCCAAGGCTTGGCCCCCAGCCCAGGTAGGACCCTCCAGCTGAAGGTTCCTTGTGGCCCTGTGGCACCAAAGCAGGAGCACCCACAGGCTCCATGGCTCCAGGGGCTCCTGGTGTCCACAGCAGGTCCCTGTAGGAAATGTAGACCCTAGGAACACCAAGTCCCTGATGGAGAATGCTAGGAATCCAGGCAGGGCTTTTCTGGAAAAGCTGTAGGAGTTGGGATGTTTTCCAATCAAGCACATGAGGCTCAACAAAGGAGTGTTTTTCCCTTTCTGCTCAGTGATGCAGATGCCTGAGCACAGGACTTCAGGAGCTGCAGAAAGGGTCAAAAGCAATATGCTGTAGAAGAACAAGCTCCTTGTTGCAGGCTGCACTTCCAGAAGCAGGGAAACAGCGACAAGGCAAATTGCAGAACCAGTGGGAGTGGAGGAATGAGGAGCCTAATGAAAGGGGACAAGGGGACGGGGAGGACACCCTTGCAATACTGTTTGTGTTACAATCCAAAGTCCAGTTTGGAAAGCTCAGATCAGTTGGATGCAAAGGCCCAGCTTTTGCTCCCAGCCAGGAGCCTGTGGCTCCTCTGCTCCGTGTGACACCGGCCATCCCCTCTGCCAGCTGGTAGGTGCTAAGGTGGTGGGCAAACAACACTGTGGGTGAGCAATCCTGATGGGATACACACCAGCTGCCAGGGCTTTGGCCACTTGGGAGGTATGACCTTGCAAGATTTGTTGAAGATGTCCCCACCCATTGCAGGGGCATGCACAAGGTGACATGTAAAGGTCCCTTCCAACCCAGGCTGTCCTGAGATTTGACTGCAGCACTGACACTGTGCAAAGACCTGACCACAAAATAACTTTTCAGGTAGACTTAGGTGTAAGACCCTGGGAGATGCTGCTACCATTGGCAGCTTTTGGCTGTCCTTTGTGAAAACACCAAGACAATTTTACATCACTGTCACTTCACTGGCTGCCCCAAAGTTACTCCAAATGTCTCCATGCTCAGGGACAAAGGCTCGAGCTCTTTCAGTCTGGTTACTCACCTAGATTTGTACATCTGCTGCTTTTGAGCAACTTCAGGAGGTTATTGACATTTCTGGGGTTTTCTCTTAAGAACAAGTCCTTCATTAACTTCTTTTCCTCAGTAATGCCATTATTTCTGCTTCTGCCTTAATGAAAAAGATTCTGAGCTTGTATAAGTGTTGCACAAACAGCTGTCAACAGCTGTCACTAGGTCTCTTGGCTATTTCTGTGATCTTAATTGTCAGTTTTCAGTGCTTTAATACTCTTTAGCTATGTGTTCAGAGCAAAACATAAAACAAAGCCAAATTTATTACAAGAAGCTCATGTGCAAATCAGAAACTGAATATGAAAAAGTCATTGGGTATGGATGTTTTCTTAAAATTATTGAGTTGGAGAAGCCAAGAAATCCAAAAGGCTTATGCTATTCCAAAAACATCTTGTGGTCTCCTACTCCTTCGAAATAACTAAGCAATATAAATGAGCATGTAATTCCCACTGACAGTGAAGTTCCCTGCATAGTATACAGAGCTCTGGCACAAAGTGAATAATAAATATGATTTGGAAGAAGATGCCAAGAAGCAGTCAAAGTTCCCATTGTCTGCAGAGACAAATGCCATCATTTCTTTGCAAGATGGCTTTAGCAGCAGGAATGTCAGTCACGTGCAAAGACTGAAATCCAGTGAGAAACTTCCCCAACTTTCAACCCATGCAACTCCTTTTCTATGCAAACTACAGCAGAGATGGCCAAAGGGCTGTAGAAAATGTGGCTGAGTAGAATTGCATTATCATGGCAGAAAGGGAGAGGAAATGAAAGTTTGGCTTTGAATTTTGTCCAGTTAAAAGTATAGCAAACAAACAAACAAGGTAGCCTCTGGCTCCTGCCTGTGCCAGCCTCACACACAGATCTACATCTCCTGCAGTGGTCTATTTTTGCCAGCTGCTGAGAAGTCTTACTGACCATTTTGTAGGTGGAATTGCTTTCCTCTTTTCCTCTGCCCAGGAAACCTCAGAGAAGTTGCAAGAGTCCTTGGAGAGGGAGAGAGCACAAAAACATGGGAAAAAATTAATCTCAATGGAAATCCTTGACTAATTGACAGGTTGGAATAAGAATGACCATAGACCCCAAACTATGCCAGGCAACCAGCCTGCTCCAGGCACTGCAAGCTCACTCAGCCAGCCACATGCCTGGCTGTTTTGCTCTGCCAGCTTCACAAGGCCTAATTAGCTTTGTTCCTATTGTTTGTAATTACAAAAGCAAACAGCCCTTGGAGAGTGAGGGACTAGAGGAGGCAGCTCCTTGACTGAGCTTAAGAAAATGTTTGAAATACAGTTTGCCTCATCACAAGTACTTAAAAATATGAAAGGGATGAACAAAAGGTTTCCAGGGCAGGTAGCAGGGGGATAAAGCCTTGCTGTCCTGAGGAGGTACCAGTGCAGGTTAGAAGACCCCATGCCCAGCAGGAACCATTCTCTACCTGGCCTGCAAAAAAGGTTGTGCTGTTACAATAGAAGCACAGCACACTGCCTAAAGGGCCATAGAGTGAGATGAAGGAGTCACACATGGATCAGCAGGACTCTCACTGCTCTGAAGGCAGAGCAGCTCTCCTGGGAACACCTTGGCTCCACGCCCCATCCCTTCCCCATTCCTGCAGCTCCCACTCCCCTGCCAGGGAGCCATCTGCCTCCCCCTGCCCCTTCCTGCTCCACCCAGGGTGCAGCCTGCCCTGCCGAGGAGCAGAGAAGACCTTCTGGTTCCTGGGCTGCAATCAGAGCAGATTACTGGGTGAGTTTCTGCCAGAGGCCACAACTGCCTGACTCACTGCAGAAGATCTGTCCCCACCTATGTCTGCTGTAGATACACACAGCTAAACAAGCTCCATCCTGGCAGGCAGGCTCCCAAAAGCCCAAGTCCCACTCTTTACTTCCAAGTGCACTGTTCCAAGTTCTGCTCAAAAACAAGAAATGAAGTAATAGTCTGATTTTCCTTAAAAAAGTCCATTTATTGAAATTGTTTAAACACTTTGTACAAGTTCCCAGTACAAGCATCTGCTCCCTGGCTCAGGGTTAATACAAATACAAAAGCACAGACTTCAGCAGCTCTTTAATGTGACCTGAGCTGCCACCTCCCAAGACAAGAGGTCCCCGAGGCAGCTGCTGTGCACAGGCAATTCCCCATGGAGAAGGGGAAGCCATGTGGCCCAGCTCCAAGTACAGGCCAACATCAACTCAAGCCTGAAGCAAATGCTCTGGCTGGTTTCTTTTTGTAACTTTCTGCTGCAGGAGTCAGGTAAAACAGAGGTACAAGGCTTGTACAGACCACCAACGTGGTACATAGCTCAGCCAGAGGCTCGCCCTGTCTACAGAAGGAAACCAAGAGATCTGATGCCTCTGAACATATACACAATCATAAAGCCTGGTCAGAAGCACCAGCTTCCTTCTATACAAAAAGGTTGAGCTTTGGAGAAGTGGCACCATCCCTCTAGGAATCACAAGATTTAAGTCCCAGTGTCAGCCAACTGACTGACTGGGTATTTCAGGGGAAGGGATTGAACCTTTGATGAACAGCGTTACTTTTATAGATATTACTGAATATGTAAGGATGGCTACGTCTTTAAAATGTTTGTTTCTTCCTCTTTGGTGAACTTGGATTACAAGCAAACGCCATAACCTTTGGGTCAGTTTTCTTGGAATTTGCCTTCATATCATCACTGAAAGTGTTTACAAGAAATAGACAGGATGGAATGGCAGTGTGTGAGGTATCCTGGGGGAAACATCAGGGAGTGGCAGTGCATTCAGTTTGGTTTAACACAGCTAGCTGCATCAGGCAAACAGAGATTGGGAAACTAAGCCCAAACGAGAAAGCCTCGAGGAAGGAGGAGAGTGTTAAAGGTGACCTGTACCACACACAGGGGGACAAAGCTTCAAGCTCAGCTGCCAGGGTGGGAACATGGAGAAACAATCGCTGGCAGCACTCGGTGTCTAAGGAACAGCCTCACCAGAGACACACAGTGACAACAGAAGGCAAACCTTTTCCTTGAGCTCTTCCCTGGCACCAGGGAAACCTGCAGATGCTTTGGGACTCTGGTAACTTCTGTGGTCTCTACCTTCCACTGCATCTTCCATTAGCCAACAGCATGTGCACAGACAGTGTGGACTTCCACTAAAGTCACAGCAATTTGTTTCTGACCCTTTGTCTGCATGGAAAGGAGGGTGCTGAAGATGATGCCAATAAGACAGTACAAGAGCATTTTACATCTCTTCAAACATTCCTACATGTAAAGTCTTTTCCCCAAAATTATGTTTCCCCTTAAGCTATTGGTTTCATCATTTTGTATATAATATATGTTCCTTTAATTTCTACACACACCACACTGGGCTCTAACTTAATGGGATATGGGACTGAATTGTTACCATCTATTTAAAAAAAATAAAAACAACCAACTAAAAAAAGCACCAACATCCGTCTATAAAAACAGTATCATTTTCCCTTTTACTCCCAAATACTAAACTTAACCCAAGCTTGGAGGTTTCATCTTTCCAGTGGCAATACCTATGAATCTAGGCTAGCCTTCCTCCATGGGCTGGGAGAGAAAGGAGAAGTTACGTCCAGTAGCAAAGAGGATTACAAAAATATACACATTTTGGGAGAAGAGGAAGGCAGAACCTAGAGCCTGGACTCTGCTCAGAACAGTGGCATTGTAGTGTCCTCTCCAAAATGCTTTCACTACCAGTGCTGGTGGCTCCTCTTCTTTGTTTCATTATACATAATCCTTCCCTGTGGAGGGGGCATTTTTTGGGTAGCCTCGGGTGGGTGGATATGAAGTTTCTCTCCGTGGACAGGAGCAGCAGAGGAAGGATCCCCCCAGTATGGCCAGAGATGAAGCTGCCCAGCCAATGAAGAGAGCTGACCCAAACTCAAATCTGGAGAAGAAAGAAGGGACAAAGTGAGAATCACTATAATCTAGAGGTATTACTTGTAGTTATACATTCACACAAAGCAGGAGGAAGCAGAAACTGGGATGGATGTGGCTTCCTACAAGGCAGCAGCTTGGAGCAGTCAGGCTTTGTTGGCCCTCACACCTCAGAGCTGGGCTTCTCCAGTATTTTGAGTCACTCCCAACAGCTGCAGGCCAAGCTCTGTGCAAACCAGACCTTTAGCATGTAGTGGGGTAGAAATCACAGAAGTCCCACTAGTGAGGTCTCTGGAAGTGATGTTACCTTAAAGCCAAGACCCAAGAGCCACATGGATAATGAGATCTGGTCCCAGCTCCTTCTGCACAGCCTGAAGCCAACCCAGCTAGTTCAGAAAATTCCCTTCTTTGTTTTGAGTGACTGCTACTCAAAACTAAGCCCAGTGAGTATTTATCATGCTAAACTATAGTGTGTTATACCAAATGGGCCAGTACCTGGTGTTGACAGGGGTGAAAGGGTCGTAAAAGGCCCGAGCCACTCTGTTGCCATACCACGACGTGGCCACCAGCGCTGCCAGACCTGCACATAAAGAGAACATAATGTCATGGCTTAAGAAAAAACAATCAGCAAAATCACTGCAAAAATAAGAATCAGCATCTGGAGTAAAGCTGAACTGCTGCTACCCTGGAAGTTCTGAGCTGTTCCATTTAGCAATGGTTGGGAGAGAAGTTCAGGACAGATTTGAGGTTTCCCACAGTTACACTGCAGCAAAGGCAGGACTGCTCTGCTGACAGCTTTTTTTCACTGAAGCAGGGTCAAACTCGGCTCTGCCAACAGATATGGAGCATGAAGAGATTGTAATGCCAGTGCCAAGGTGCCTCAGAGGTAGCCTGAACCAAAATCCTCCAAAAAGTTCTCAGACCAAAATGCTCTTGGAACAGCACATCCTGCACAGGATATATGCCACCCAGGAAACAGCACATTTCACACTCAACACATCTGTCTGTTACCAACCTGAAATGATGAAGATCACCCCACCAAAGACAGCCATCCTCATCTTCTTCACCTGGTCATCTTCCATGCACTTCATGCATTTCATGCCTATCACAGCAACAAACATTCCAACGAGCCCCAGGATTATTGAAGCCACCATCAAAGCCCTTGTGGCCTGCAGACTGCCTGGAAAACAAGAGGATTTGAGTTACCCACAAAGTAAACTCCAAGATACAAATCGAAATTCAAATTACCAGGCTCAGCAATCTTGTATCTAAATATTCCTGCTCCCTGATACACAGGATACATCCAAGCAAGACATTCCTTCCCAGCTTTAGTCTCAAGACTGCCATGCATCAGATCAGAGGACTCCCTGCCTCTTCTAAAATGCATGGCAAACAAGGGCATGCAGGGGTTTTCTGCAGGAAATGATCTGGGAATTGCCCTCAGACATCTTTTGTTCCTTGATCATTTAAATCCCAATTGGAAGGACATATCTGTTTATCAAAAGAAGTATTCAGATTTAGGCTCTACCTTGACAAAGTACTTAAGCACATGTTTTAATATGAATAGTGACATACATATGAATAGTGCCACAGCAGACAGCAAGGCCCATTTACTGCTCAACACTTCTAAAACCTGTCTTTAATACAAATAACTCAGTGATGATTTAGATTTTTTTTTGTCCTACATTCTCAGTTTGAGTCCCAGAGGGTACAAAAATACAATTGCAAAAGAAATAAGACTTTCCCAGACAATTGAAAAATACCTAGTTTTCTTTTGTACTTAAAATATTTAGCTTAATTGACTCAAAGGTACTCAAATGCTTTAAGAGCCTCTTGTGCTTTTGAAGAGTTGGAGCATGGGGTGATGCATCCCCCATGGGCAAGTGTTGAATTTGTCTGAATTCTCAGCAGACAGACTTGATGTACCTTGGGATTTGGTTTTTATATGGACTCATCTGAAGGCATCAAGACATACTAACCCTATGAATGTGAGCTACTGAACTTAAATTTTTTTTTGATACCAAAGAAAAGTAGTAATGTAAATTAAGTCATTCTTAAAAAAACCCTCAGGTGACAAAACACCTGACTAGCAGTGAAATAAGAGCCTGAGCTTTATTGTCTGGCAAATCAGGTTTGTTTGAACAGAATGAATTTTCATATACAGCCCTGTAAAGCCCTGAGAACAAACAGGGCTGATTAATAAAATGCATAAGCTCCAAGGAGCACGCTGTAACCAAGGCACAGGTGTCCCCTGACTCTGAATCTCAGGTCTGGAGTTCACCCCTCAAAACACCCTGACTGCTGCCTGGTAGAGCTCTGCAAAGCACTTCAGGCTTGAACTGCAAGATTTAAGCTTTAACAGAGCACTTGCACACTCAGGGCTGGCATGGTGAACCCATCTGAGCCCCTGCCACAAGAATGGGCTCTGTGGCCAATCTGAAACTCAGAGCTGGCACTGGCCAGAAGGACAGCAAAGCCACACAGCCATCCTCTGCAGCTTCTTTACTACACTTTGTCCCACAGAACTGCTTGTGCAGGTAAACTCCTGTGACCCATACCAGTACAGGCTTTAATTCTGCTCTAAAACAGATCTGGATCTCCCCCTTCACACACAACCTTATTGCTCTCTAAACAGATTATGAAACCAGTTACAAACAACACAATAAAAAGACAATAATCAGAGCAACAGGAAGGAGCACCTTCATGAGTGTTGGCTTTCTTGGGAAAAATTCCTCAATCAGCTTGGCTAATATCATCTCTCACCTGCTTCAAAGGGGAAGGTGACACACCTCCACACCTCCCATATGTTAATGAAAACCCATCTGCTGCACCGAGCACAGAAACCCATTAACAAAGCCATTTGTCACTTTAGCATAAATCACCACTGCTGTATCCAAACTTGTTTTTAATTGATTTAGCTCCAGTGTCAGAGATTGCACTCCAAAAGTAGTTTCTGCCTTACAAAAGCAATGCCAATGTTCAGAATGACTTCGGCTGACAGGTTGCCACCCAGGCAACCAATTCAGCTGCCACACATTTAAGGCTAAATTGTGCCCTACAGCAGAAGCTCTGGAGAGGCCCATGGCTGAATACCAGTTTGTACTAGGCATGGGAAACCATATTATCTGCAGAGGCACCAAACCTGTTTTATCAAGACTACAGTAAGTTTGGCTCAGTCTTCCTCCTGAAGAAATTACTTTATAGAGGGTTTTGAAAGAGTTCTTTTATGAAGCTCAAAATAGGCAATGCTATCTCTAAAAACTAGAAAAACAGTTATAAGGGTGGGAAGAAACATTTCACCCTCACTCACAGTGCCAAGGGACAAACACAGGAAAATGCTGGAAAAAGTTTCTGTGACCTCTAAAAACCCAACTATGAAATGCACTAAAATCTCAAGATGTGTAAGTATCAACTGGATGCATGCCACGGCAGCTTTGCAGAAGCAGCTGAACAAAATGCAGCATTGTGAGCGTTCCCCAGGGCTGCCCACTCTCAGCAGACGCTGCTGGGACAGCTCCTGGTGCCCTCGCCCCCTCCTCACGTGTTGCTCCATGGCACAAGGGGACAGAAACACCTAGGAAACTTGCAGTGGGGCAGCAGAACAGCTTGGAGCTTTTGCAGAACGTTCTGTTCCTTTGTCCCAAAAAGCTGTAATGTGACATGACTGTGTTAGCAACCATGCTCCACCTGCCCTGTGCTCCCAGCACAGCCTGGGAGGCAGCGCTTTTGTGCTCCTACCACTTGTGCAATGTGTGCAAACTGGCCACAGTTAATCATCATACAAGCTACCAGGTATTAACTACACATTAACAGGCAGGCGCTGTCAATGGAAGCTGCACATCCAGGGGCTGGGAAAGCTACTTTAATAATAGTTCTGTTGTTCACACGGCCCTTTCCAGATGCTTTAAAAATCCAAAATTATACAAGTACAATATTGTCTGAACCTGCTAAACAGGACAGGCTGCCGACAGCAAGTAGAAGTAATCCACAGCAATTTAACTTTACAACTTCTGCAGTATTAGAGGGAAAACAGGATTTCCCCCACACTCCTTGCTGCTGCAACTGTCTTGCCAACAGGAACAGGAAAGCCCAGGCAGTCTTGGGAGCCCCTTGGGGGGAAAACAGTCCTACATAAGGTGAGACAAACTGGACTGGCCCCAAACAAGAGCTGTCAGATGGCAACACTGTTTTGTCAATACAAACCAGTATTGACTCTGAAGGCAAGCCTTTTTATTGCTGGTTAGCAATGAGAGACATGGCCTGAAAACCCTAGAGCAACGAAGCAGCAAGAACTGAAGAACAGAGGCTTAAAACTCCTGATGACAATTAGTAACAAATGCGCATTCTGCAAGGCATAAAATACCACCAAAGTCCACAAACACGCAGCTGCAGCTCACACCTGTTTCACAGAATAAACCCCCACCACTGCTTTAAAAAAAAAAATACTAACAAACCATCCAGAATTATTGTTAGTGGTTTTGGACACAAACAACCTTATTCAGTTCATCTGAAGCTTAAGTAATAAGTTTTCCTTCCCACAATATCATTAACTGCGACAGAAGTAATGGCTGCTAACTGCTTAGTAATATAAAAAAATACTTTAGTACTTCACCTGAAGATGTTTGAGAGTTTTCTCTATCATCCATTTCCTTATTCAACCTGTTTATGTCATTTATATTACAGAAAAGCTGTTGGGAAAGTGCCATGGGATTTTTGTAACGGCTGTTTGTAAGGCAAAATTGCTATAATGGCTTGGTGTGCAGATTATTCTTTGATAGGGATGCTCATCAACAGCCTTAATTTAAAATAAGGACATTTCCTTCCCTTCCCATGGGCCTCCATCCAACTGATGACAGAATACAGGTAGAACAGATGCTGTGCAGTTCCGTCTAATCCTTATGAGGGAAGTTCCCCAGGAGTTACAAGCACCCCTGCAGTACACGAAGCATGTTCCACTGTCACCTGTGAGAGAAGTCAGCAGCCTTCAAAGCCTTCCCACCGGGATTCCATGAAAGCTGGATTCCCTGGAAGGAGTGAGAGCTGAGATCCTGCTGGTCTGCCCTGCCAGAATGTGAAAGTTACTTTTGTGCAGTAGACAGGGGACTGAAGATCTGAGCAAGGAGTAACAGCTTCAGAGGTGGCCAGCAAACATCCCTCAAACTTTGCAGTTGTTCTCACTGCACCCAAAAGCTGCTAATGTCTTGGAGGCTTTCAGCCCCCTTAGCAGACCCTGCAAAGGCCCGCCTTGCATACCCATCAGCATCAGATTCCAGTCTGGACACTTTCAAAGCACCTCCCTACAAGTCTAAAAGACTGTACCCAGGTATCGAGGCAGGACGGGGACTCTGGGTTCTGTTTTTTTACAAAATGGGAAGATTGAGAACTCCCTATTGCATGTCCAGTGCAAAAGAGGCAAGTTCAGCAGGTAACAGTGGCCTTATATGCTGCATATCTGAAAGCAAGTACGGTTCAATGCCCTTCCCTACCCTCACTGACAAATAAAGATTGGTAGTGAGACAAGCATGATACCACTATTTCAGATTCCTGGTCAGAGGAGACCTGGGCAGCCTGTTTTCCCACAAAGCCTGGAAATACACTTACCAAGAGATTTAGTAACACATAGTAACACCAGCTACTAAAAGCTGCTTAGAAGCTGCTTGCAAAGCAATAAAGCCAGCGTATTGCAACAGACTCCCATCCATCCCCTCTTGCAGACACACCAGGGCACTGCACAGGAACAGCCTCGGTGGCATTCCAAGTAACCCTCTACCTTCTCAAAGCCAGCACAAGTGAGACTGTTTTATCACTCAATCACGATTTTTCATCAGGAAGGAACAAGGATTGAGAAACACGGTAGCAAATTAACCCTTAACCCACACGAAAGCACAGATACCAGCAGGTTCTACCTGCTTAGTCAAGATCTAAAGATGGAGAATTGGACACATGTCCCTCATGCTTTGTCCCTCTCTGGGCCACCGTTCCAACTCCCCTACCACCAGAACTGAGCAGCAGTAACCTGAGCATGAACCGTTCCTTCCCCCCACCCATTCTCTTCCCCAGCTCCTGGAGCAGGCTCAGCCAGGGTGGTAAAGGTGTAGGAGGGAAGATTCCACATTTCAGCCACGTTGCTTGACCCAGAGGGCATTCAAAACCTTGTTTATTTTCTGGGCTAGGGCACAAAGGGGATGTACTAGGTTTGGTGATGAAGTGATAGATGAGTCTCAGCTTGTTTCAAGCACAGAACCTCTCCCAGCAAAACCAAACAGGTCGATGAGTATCTTCAGCTAAAACAGCCTAGACAGGATCCAGAACAACATCTGTCCTGAACAGGAGAATGTGGTTAGGTGGGGCTGGAAACTTTCAGAGACAGGTACCAGGAGCTCTACTCCCTCCTGCCCACAATCATCCCCCTGAGACCCCGAGGAGCACAAAGCTGAGCTAAGCTCCATGGACCATGCTGGAGGGCCACAAGAACAATGCTGAGGCTATGCAACAAAGCCTTGTTGCAAGGGTGGCATTTGCTGCCTCTGTGTCTGCGTGTGGCCACGCACTGCTTTTCACGTAAGCCAGCAAAACGCAGCCTTTCTGTTGCCTGAATAGGAGCAGTGACATAAGCCCTCAGCTGAACACAGCTGCGGGAGAAGTGCCAGCACGGGTGCACTCCAGCAGTGTGCCCACACGGGAAGCTGGAGGCCCCTCGGTTGGCTAATGGTGCTCATCAGCTTGTGCCAGCCCCATCTCTGCCTTGCAGCCAAACACTGACACATCCAGAGCAATGGCAACAGCTACCAGATGTTCCAAAACTTCCTGGCAAAGCCTTCCAGCATTCCCACAAACACGAGTTACTGCAGGTGCAAGAAGGTTCAGTCCTTTCTACAGGGACAAAGTAATTACAGATCTGAGCCTCTCCCATCAGTGCATGAGGCTCTGACATGTGGCTCACAGCACCTGGGGCATATGAAGCCCTGGCAGGAGAGCGTGGCCAGGCAGAAGTTCTGCCCACACAGCCGTGCCACCTTCACCAGGACACAGATGAATGCAGTAAGGGAACTCTCCACTGCACCTGTCCCGGGGTGTGGCTGTTGAATTGGGTATAAACGGTTTGGGTTTTCTTTTTTTTTTTTTTTTTTTTTTTTTTTTTGGTACCTCCACCCAAACCAGCACTGCTGGTCACCAGCACCCACCCCTATGTGACTGCAAGCCCTCGAAGGGACACCAGGAGGCAAAACAAGGTGTATGTCCCCAGGCATGATCTGCTTAAAAGTGGCAAAGGCACAGCCTAAGTAAGTTAAGGGACCGCAAGAACGAGGAGCCCTTTTGCCAGCTCTCACTGATTTTCCCCGTGAGGATAATATACCCTGCGATCTCCCTTTTTTTGAGAATGCTCAGGTGTACTGTCCTGCGGAGCTCGGCGAGAACAGAAAAGGCCACCACAAGCTCAGCCCCGGTCCCTGTCACCTCCCTCCCCTGTAGCCCTGGAAGAGAAAAGCCCGTATTGTTCGCCGGACAAAGGTGAGGGGAGCAGCTGGTTTCGGCGCTCAGCCATGAACGGGCCAGGTCTGGAGGGCCTGGGGCAGGTTTTGGGGAGCCTGTTCGAGGCGGGCTCCATTTACAGCACAATGGGCTGCACACACGCCCCGAGGCAAGGTTACCTTTCGCAAGCCATCAGGGGGTGGATGGAGATTCCTCAGCCACTGCTGGCATCTTCGCCCCCACCCCCAGTGAGATAAGAGGCTCGAAGCTGAGCTGACACAATTACCATGCGAGCAATCCGGACCGAGCGCTCAGCACGGCCCCGCACCCTGCGAGCGCCAAGCGGGTGCGCAGCATCCCCGATGGGCGCGATCCGCACCTCCGCCAGCCGCGGGGCCATGGGAGTTCGGGACAAGGGAACAGGAGGGACAGACGTGGGCTGGCCGCGAAGGTGGGTCCGGCTTCACCCCGTGACACACAGGAAGGGCTGGTGGCAATCCTCGGGGACACTCCCCGCGGACCTCGGTTTAAGTGAAACTGCCTGCTCATTCCTTTGGGAAAGAGAAGGTGACCAAGGTGGCAATTATTATTTTATTAATTAGGGAGGGATGAGGGTGTTCCGGGACTCGAGATGAGACAAGGGGTATTGAGAAAGTAGTACAATTTTTTTTTAACCCCTTTGGGTGTCAGCATAAGTTATCTGCCTCAGCTCTCTAGAAACAGCCATCTCTGAGGCTCCAGCTCGGCTTGAGCACCCGAATGACACCCAGCCAGCCAGGCTGATACCCCAGGGACACTCCAGCCAGCCAGGCTGATACCCCAGTGACACTCCAGCCAGCCAGGCTGATACCCTAGTGACATCCCAGCCAGCCAGGCTGATACCCCAGGGACACTCCAGCCAGCCAGGCTGATACCCCAGTGACATCCCAGCCAGCCAGGCTGATACCCCAGTGACATCCCAGCCAGCCAGGCTGCAGCTCCTGCCTGCACGACATGGCTTCGCCGTCCCAGGACAAGATGAGAAACTCAAAGATTATCTTGGCATACTGGCCTGCCTAAAAACTCCAGGCAGTGCTACCTGGGCAGGAGGCCAGCTCACCTGCCAGCCCTCAGCTTAAAAGCCCCATTGGAGCAGCAGCGACTTTCCCAGAGAACAAAAGACCAAAACAGTCAAAGGCAAACAGGACCCGTGCTCCAAAAGCCCACCGGCCACGCTGCTGAGCTCTGCAGCCGCTCAGCCGTGTCCAGCGAGGGCAGCCCAGCCCCTGGCTGGACCTCCACAGCCAAAAGTTCTTGTTCGCAATCACGGCGCTTTCCGGAACGCACGTAGAGAATCTGACCCTTCCTCCCTCCGGGACATTTTTTTGGGGGGACGGGCAGCGGGCAGGGGGATGCGGGGCAGCTCCGGCTGCTGCCCGAGCACTGCCCCTGGAGCGCCCCCGCTCCCCTCGGGGAAGCGGCACTGCCGAGGGTGCCCCAAAGCGCAGTCACCGGGGAGTGACGCTCATGTCTGGCGGGGAGAGCCAGCGGGGAACCCCGAGAGACACGCATCCGACCCCCGACGGGATGAGGAGTCATCAAAGAGATGGGGACCCCGAGCCCCGCACCTTCAATCCTGAAGGGACAGACTGAGCAAATCCAACGGGACAGAGACCATGAGACCCGACAGCAGCAGCACCCCCAGCGCGACAGGCGCTCGGGAGGGAGGGGGCGGTGAGGGGCGCGGCGACGACACGGACGACGACGATGGAGATAGGACATTGGACGTGCAATAGGACTTGCAACATTGCAACAGCCCAAGCATTTCATCCTGAACTTCGACGCGACCGACACGGACGCGGGGGAATGACCCCACGGGAGCGGTACCCGGCGCCCCGACCGCAGCGAGAGGCGCTGGGGCGGAGGGGACGGCCCCGACGGGAGGGATACCCCGACACCCTCACCGCCTCCCAGCCCAACTTACTCTCCAGCTTGAGCAGCGAGTCGTACACCTTGCACTGGATCTGCCCCGTGCTCTGCATGGCGCACGACATCCACAGCCCCTCGTAGAGCGCCTGGGCCGTGACGATGTTGTCCCCCGCGTAGGATGCCATCTTCCACTGGGGCATGGCGGTGCTGATGATGATGCCGATCCAGCCGAGGAAGGCCATGACGAAGCCCAGGAGCTGCAGCCCTCCGCTGGCCATGTCTGCGGGCGGGAGGGGGACGGTGGCAGCGAGGGGACCGAGAGCGCGCGCCGCACTGCCCCGCGCGCCGCTCTGCCGCCCGCGCGCCGCCCCGCGCGCCTCTTGAANCTGCCCCGCACTGCCCCGCACACGGCCCGGAGCGAGCCCGCCCTGCCTGAGGGGCTGCTCCGAGTGACCCCCGGCCCCACTGCCCCGCACTGCCCCGCACACGGCCCGGAGCGAGCCCGCCCTGCCTGAGGGGCTGCTCCGAGTGACCCCCGGCCCCACTGCCCCGCACTGCCCCGCACACGGCCCGGAGCGAGCCCGCCCTGCCTGAGGGGCTGCTCCGAGTGACCCCCGGCCCCACTGCCCCGCACTGCCCCGCACTGCCCCGCACACGGCCCGGAGCCAGCCCGCCCTGCCTGAGGGGCTGCTCCGAGTCACCCCCGGCCCCACTGCCCGCACTGCCCATCCCTACGGAGAAAGCCCTCGTGGAGTGATCCCTTCTGTCCCCCCCCGGGAGCTGCGTTGGCGCCCCTGGATGTCTTGGCACCTGGAAAGGCTGCCCTGGTTGTGCTCGCGGGTCTGCCCCGTCCTCGAGCTGCGGATGCTCAGAGCGTGAAGCCCCACTCACCTTCCTTGGGAATGGCAGCCCGCTGCTGTCCTTCACCTGCTGGAGCTGTAAATTTGGCTCTCCGGCTCTCCTTCCCTCCCTGCTGGGGACAGGGCAGTGCCAGTTCCACCTGTCCAGCTGCTGAGAGTGTGACCCCCTTCCCTAGCCCACCTCAGTGCTGCCAGGCAAGGCAGGGGGGCATTTCCCCCCTGGCTGATTTACCTCCTGGACACACAGCACAGGTGGGATAACCAGCTACAGAGGAGGCAGTACAGGAGGCATGGGAATTATGAGCACTCTGATTTTGAAGAGCTTTCAGAGAGGCAGCTGTGCAAACACTCATCACCCACGTACAAATCCAAACTTTTGAACCTACCGTTTTAATAAGGACAGTGTTCTGTACACCTCTGCATTACTGGGAGAAATTTCACTTCAGTGGTTTGCTAAGGTTTATTGGACCACGGGATTAGTGCAGGAAGGAGTGCCCTCTGTCATGGGCGTGTGTTTGTCCAGTTACTGTAGTTTCCCTTTCTCGTGCACGAATATTTGAATATTGACGCATCCGGACTCATAACAGGCAAAGTGAGGAAATGATGTCTCCTTCAGAGGGCACGGCAGGGGCTGGGTGGTGCTGCCCACCCTCACCACAGGCTGGATGGAGGGATCCTTCAGCCTGGACCTGCTGTAATCCCAAACTCTGAGATAAACAGGTGATAATTCCTGATAAAGGTCCTGCTGGAGGTAGGGATGGGATTGCATTGTTTTGACACCGTGTTTTGCTGCATTCTGATGACTTGGGAGATTTTGCTGGAGCTGCTTCCTGAGATTTGCAAATAGACAAACAAACAGACTCGTGATTACCTGACCTGTCCTGTGCAATGCCAGGGGGGTCAAAGGGGAGAAAAGCCACTGCAATCTTGCTCCACCGGCCAAAGACAAAGCAAGGCTGGTTTGCTCTGAAAACACTTGTGCCTGCAGGTCTCCAGTCCAGGCAGCAGTGCTGGTGTGATGAAATCCATCCCAGTTGCCTGGTAGCAAACTTTTCCAGTTATGTCTTTTTCCACTTTTGAAGGATTAGGGAGCTGTGATTCTGCATGTGAAGAAATTATATTTTCCTGTGTCTCTGTGGACCACAGTTTTATACTTCTGGGAGTGAAGAAGAAGAAAGCAGCAAAGTTTTCTTTGGCAATGCAGAGATAAGAAAGTGGATACATTTATCTGTGTATTCATGAAAAACTCTGATACAGGGAGCAGGGAAACGAGTATGGTGCTGGCTGTTGGAGCTGGTTCCTGTGAGGAACAATTCCTTGCCTGGTAAAGAGGCAGGGCAGAAACTCATGTGAACCTGAGGAGAGCAGAGTTAGGAGTGTCTGGATTTGATCATTGACATCTGCATAGTCATTTCAGTCCTACAGCGTCCATCTGCAAAGGAATGTGAGTGTTCCTGGTGCTGCAGAGCACTGACCTGCCTCACCCCTTTCCTGACCCCCCTGCCAGCCCCCACCCCAACAGACTGGGCAGCTCCTCACTGACTCCTGCAGCGCAAGGTCAGCTCTGGACATGGTTAGAAGTCCCCAAGACACTTCTAGCAGGTTTAGATCCTTTGTCTATAGCTCTGAGCAGCCAGGAGGGGGAACAGAACCATTCTGTACAGGAAGGCCTTGGATTTTACACTGAACCTTCTAGGAAAGTACAGGGAGGAGTCCTGGGTACCAATGACCTGATTGCACTGGTACTGGGAGGGACATCAAGAATGATCTTGGGGAAATGCATGCACCAGCATGTAATGCATGCTATAGAATCCTGACCATGCTGCTAGATCTTGGATGGACTGAAATGCATGGCCACGCTGTTCTTGGGAAAATTTGGCTTAGGATTTTTCCTAGGATTTTTCCTAGAATTTATCCGGGTGGTGCTCAGGGAACAGTTTGTGCCAAAACCGTCTGTAGGGTGAGTCTGACTGTTTCCTCATACAGTAGGACAGCACTTGTGCTCAGAGTCTTCCCCTTCCAGGAGGACACGTAACTTAGACTGGGGACAGCAATATTCTGTGAGGGTTGCTGGGGGATTGCAGCCTACACCTGCCTGGAGATGGATGCTGTGCTCCTGAGGGGCTGTACAGCCATCCTATTGCTCCTCTGTCCCTGATGGTGCTGCACTGCTGGGGGCAGAGCTGCTGGGTAACAGAGCGGCCTTGGGTCAAACAAAGCCAATGAAAGGCAATAAGGACACACATCCATGTGCTACCTGCAGTGCTCATAGGCTGCAGCACAAGTTGCCAGTGTCTCTTTGACCACTAAACATTCCTGACAATCTGTACACAGAGTTTACACAGTCCCCTCATGCACACTGCCAGCCTCATGAACACCCAATTTGTATTTTGCTTTCTAGGGGGAGTTTGAGGTTGATACTTTTTATTCATGTTTCATGAAAGATTTCAAAACCCAGGAACTATTTCTGTGGAATCATCACAAGGAATTTACATAGCCAGATAAACACTGAAACTCCACTTTTCCCCTTCATCACTCATCAATGTTCTCAGTGCTCTGGAATTTGCAGTGGATTTTACAGTATCCCTAAGAGTACCTAGTCTCTTCTGAACTTCCTTCCTTTCTTTGAGTCATGAAATATCTGATTTCTTTTCTTGGATGATTTTCTGCTCTGCTTCACTGGGCAAAATAAAACCTCTTTTTACTCCACAATCACTGACTTTCCTCCTCTGCCCGAAGTTCTGCTGGTTTCTTTTCCATTGGAAGTCGCAAAGAGTTTTCACTCCATTTTCACCTAGTTTTCATACCTGGCTTTTGGGAAGTACCATTCCTTCAGATCATTAATCTCAGCTGAAAGATCTGGGTTTATCCGAGATGTTGCAATCTCCTCTGTATTCTTTAGGCTAAAGGTACTCCCGTAGTGACAGTCCTTAGTGATTGGTCTGCTCTTAAGTAAACATGCGAGTTGAATTTTTTGTCCTTTACAATAGCATGACCAAGTGAGAGAAGAGGCGTGTGTACAGACAGTCCCTGAAATCAAACTGGGATGTTTCTGTCTGCAGGTAGGGAGACTCCTCTAATTGTTCAGAGAGATTGCCCTGTGTGCCACAGCCCTGGCTGCTCCGGCCGAATGCTCAACACCTTGGTCATGTCGCTCCCTTGGGGGTGTGAGTCAGAGGGCAGCCTCAGCAGAGATCTCAGCTCTGTGGGTAGTAAACGATACCTGTTTCCTTTTCTGGCAAAAACAAGCTTTAACACTTGCCAGGACTTGCAGGTGAGCAGCCTGGTTTCCTCCTCTCTCAGACATTTCTCAGGGAAGGTCTCATTATGCCTGCCTGTGCTTGGGAAGCACGGGCTCATGTGTGGTTCTGTCTTTGTGTACACTAAAGCTTGTCCCCAGACTCCCCTGAACTCCTTGAGCTAAAATCCATGTATAAGGGTAAACATCTGACTATAAGTTATTATAAGTATGGGCAGGTGTGCAGAGCAGCAGGTGTGCAGAGCAGGCACAGCTGCATTATTCTGGTTTCAGAGTGAAGGCAAGCTTCACAACTGGGCCAGAAAGTGGGAATGGCCAGACAACAGCACTCCAGCCCATGTTTCTGGTGGCAGCTGGTTGTAGAGCCAGAAAATAATGCAAGAACAGTGACCCTTCCCCAAAATGTGTTACAGCCCACCCTGATCCATGTCTGCATATATCTTGAGCCAGGGCCAGTAATTTTAATTTTAATTTTGTTCACTTGATTTTCCCTCCATAAATCCAGCTGTTTGCTTTCTTAAACTTCTGGCACTTAGAGCATTCTGCAGGAAGGAGTTTTGCAGATTTACTCAGTGCTTCACATGGAAGTGCAACACTTTGTTTCTTTTGAACCCTGTGACTTGCTGTTTCATTTGAAGTCCCCAAGGTTCTGGAGGAAAAGGGCAGATTGGTAGGACCACGTGTGTTTAGCTCAGGTTTACATTTCTAGAAAAACCTTAAAAAGGCTTTGTTTTTTATCTGCAGGCTGCTTTTTCTTCTCCCTCTCCCACTTACTTCTCCATGTGTCCAGGAGAAACACTCCTACTGAACCTTAGCTCCAAGCACTGTTTTGCAGACAGCGCCCAGATGTCTTTGCCCAGATGTCAGGAGGAACTAAGACCTCTGCAAATCTTCCCTGGGATTAGTCAGGATTGTGTCCAGCCTGGTCTGCAGTGAGGGGCAGACTGTGTTTGACCATGGTAGCAGCTGAAGCAGCCAAAGATCACAGCTTGCAGGGCTGGAGAGGGCAGCAGCACAAGGAAAGCTTAACCCTTCACCTGCTGCTCACTCCCGCAGGGCTGCCATTCAGTACAAAGTTTTACAAAAAAGCTGTTGGAGGAGACTTCTTTCTAATGACTCCCATTGCCTATAAACCACAGGGCAGTGAACAGCACCAAAACCAGAGCTTTTACCTACACAGATGAATTGAAACTATCATTTCCAGGAGCAAAGCTCAGATTTCCTCCTTGGTATTGAAATTTGTGGCTGATGGAGGCAGCAGCCATTGGAGGGACTGATGGGACTTACTTGATACTGATTACACACAGGGAATATATTCAGAAAATATGATTTAAAATAGGCTGTAGTAATTATTCATTCTCAAATATTGGGGACAGAAAAAGCATTAACCTATGTTTGGTCAGTAGACATGACCTGGAATGCCTAATCAGCTGGAGATAAACCAAGCTAATGATCAACCCTCTTCTTGCAGTCATTCAAACATTCATATTTTCCCACCAGTTGTAATAAGGTTACAGTTTTGGGAGTAGTTTAATTCCACTCTTCACATGATGGATTTCATCTGTCTGCAGCTAAAATGTGCTTATATGTAACACACTGAAGTTGTGTGAGGCTGGCTGAACTCCTGACTTCTCCTCCAAACCTCTCTCTAGTAAGGGCTCTGAAAGGAATCGTGTCTCCTCCCTGGCTTCTCAGTTTTCACCTGTTACCTTTGTTTTTATTTCTTTTCTGAATCAGCAACCAACAAATGATTACAGGGCCCGAGACTGTGCCTCAGAAAGCCCCAAAAACACTGGAATCTTTCTCATCTCTAAATGGTTTTGGCATGTGTAAAGCTGTACTTTGTGTGTCATTACCCACAGCTCTCAGATCTCAGGGCTTGCCTGTGCAAGGCAGTGAGCTGCTGAGGAATCAAGGTGGTCCTGCACTTGGCTGCTCATGTGTTGTTTCCCAAAGCAATACGGGAAGCTCTGATAGAGATTTCATGGCACAAAACCCAGCCCTTGGATGCCAAGAGATTTGACCCGTATGGTAGGATTTATTTTGTTTTCAATTTTTCTATTTTAGTATTGTTCTTTCACTGGACATTCTGTACCAGAGGCAAGATAGAAAACAAAAGTCAGACACAATCAAATTCCTGGAAACAATGAGTTTCACAGTACTGGGGAGGTAATGGTGGGAAAAGCAGAGAGTTAAATGTTAGATATAGAGTAGCTTTACATCATATCAACAACAAATGTCATTTTCAAAATGTATGAAACTAATCATGGTGTCATGATGGGACAGGTGTGGTGAGGCATCTGGGGAAGAGGTTCAGCAGTGATGTGGCAGATGGAAAGTGTTCCCTGTTAGAAGGGTCAACCACAAAGTGTGGCCACTTTCCCCACCATGTGCCACTAGGAACATGTGGAGCACAGCAGTTCTGGTGTCACAGTCCCAGGGCAGGAGAGGGGAAACAAGGAGAATAAGTGAGATCCAGGCTGGACTGAGGGCGAGGCAGATCCATCTATAAGTGCCATGCTCGGTGCATGAACCATGAGAGATGAGCACCAAGGTCCTGACAAGGTAAAAATCATCCCTGGTACCATCCATGGAAGAGTTTTCTAAGTGCATTTCCAGGAGACGGGCTCTGTAAAGACCTACTCCTTGCCATCTACCCATCCTGTTTGCTCTCATCATGTTCCTGATGCTTTCAAGGTCTTGGTCATGATCCTCCAAGACCAGTTATAGCAAGAATCACTTTTCTACCCAAATCTCACCAAGTGTCCAGCAGGAACTCAGTGATGGATGGTGCTCATGCTCATTTATGAACTTGATGCCCTAGTTATGAAATGAACTTCCTGAGACTGGCAAGAATCTGATCACCTTCAGAATCACCACTGAAAAATTTTCCTCTTTGGAATAACCTCGGGTTGTTCTTGCTGAAATCAGATGAAGGGAGGAACGGGGCATTGGAATGATATTACAAAGAGATAGGGAGGAGAGAAGATGCCTGATGACTATATCTGAGGTCCTCTGCAGGAACTGCTGTCCAGACAGTCCTGAAGACAGAGTTACCTCAGTGAAGTCAGTTACCACTTTTTACATTGCCCAACCACCAACCAAGTGAGCCATCAAGATCAAGTACCTGTGAGTCTGGTTTTGGGGGCAACCTTCACTCTAAGGAAAAGCCCAAGCTGTACTCAGCACTTTAGAAATTACTCAAAGATTCTCATCTCAGGGTATGGCTATGTCTCACCTTTTTGTGCCTGGACCACAACCTCTGCCCTTTTCCTAAGCCCTTATTACATGTCAGATAATTGGTGCTGGGAAGATAAAGTGATCCAGTGTCCTTCCTAGAAAGGCTCTGCCATAAATTCTTGCCAGATTTCTAGATCAGACTGCTAGAGGCAATGCAAAGATTAGGAGATGAAGTTTCACATCTTTTTCAGGTTGCTGAACTTAGTCCCTTTCACATGTTGCTAGGAATTCCTCTGGGGTTCAGTAACACCAAACCTATTTGTGCTGTCCTTGGACACTGGAAAAATTCAAGATACACAGATTACTGTGCTGTAGGAAATCTCATTACATGCCAGAAACAGTTAGCAACTGCTCAGCATCCTCAGAGGTGCACTGACCCTGTACAACCTTCTTCCAACAGGTAGCTGTCTCTGGAAACTGAGAGGAGCAAAAGGATGAGATTTATAAGTATTGACATTCAATGTGGTCAGTCCTCTTTAAGGTACCCAAATCAGAGCCAGGTATTTCTGAAGCACTCAGTAGCCCTTGCCATTACACACGTGGTTGGATTTTTCAATGGGGAGCAAAGTTAAACACTTAAAGAGATTTGAATGTGGCCAGTTATTGTAGTGCCTGCAAGGAAATGAAACTCTTGAAAAGCCTTGGCTAAGTGCAAGACCCATCTGCACTGAAAGCAGAGCTGTGTGTTGGCAGAGGAGGAGGAAAGGAGTTTCTTCCCTGGACTTTCCAACACACCCTTTATCGCTAGGACTGGGAGAGCACATTGGAAACCCAAGGTCATATTTCAATGCCTGGAGGGAGTTTAAAACCTCAGTTATCTGGCTGGAGGTCAGAAGCTGGGGGTGTTTCTCTCGCAGCTGTGTCTCTGCCGGTGAAACTCTCCCTTAAGCCCGATGTACACAGAGGCTTTGCCGACGGGTGTTTCGGGAGCGCTCCGTGAGCCCACGCCCTGCGCTGTTGACAAAGAAAGTGCAAATGAAGCTTCAAGCCTGAAAAAGGGGTAGGGATGATCTCCTTTGGGGGAGCGCGGGTGAGGAACAGCACATCTTCGTAAAGAACAGAAACTGGGCCCTACATGAACCAGGACCACCAGGGCAGAATAGGGGCAGGGTAAATGAAAGCGGGACAGGACGTGCTGTGCTTTGTTTTCTTAGTGCACAGAGGGACTCCGATGCGGAGGAGAGGACAGAGCAGTGAGTGTGTCCGTAGGGACAGATGCCAGGCAAGTGGGCAGACTGATTTTAAGAAAGTCGCAGCCCCAGAGCTCTGCAGGGAAACTCCTTGCAGATCCTGTACCCAAACCTGGCCCCCACTCATCCACCCAGATCTCAAAACCCTCCTGTGTTCATGGTCTGTGAATCACAGCAGCAACTGTTCTCTCCGAGCCTCAGCTCTTGTCCTCCCGGGCTTTTTATAGCAGACCAAACATCCTGCTACCAAACTGTGCATTTCTAACCGCGTAGTTACTTTCATCCCTTTCTCGATGAGTCTCCTAGAGGGTCTTGTCACTGTGATAAGCAGGTTGGTGAGTATCAGCGAGAGGCACAGAGGTCTGGAGCGGATGTTTCTTGAGAAGTGAGTCACAGGGGGGGCTGGATTCCAGCCAGGAGAGCCCTGCAGGGCGAAGCGCACCCACGGCCCCTCCCAGTGCACTAAGGTGTCCCTGAGGAGCAGCGCCCGAGCGCGGACACCACACAAACCTTTCCACCACGGCACCTTCCTCCTGTGCTTTTCTCTGGACTCTGGAGAGTGCTAAATGCTCACGCTGCTCTCCCTTCCCTTCCTGTACGACTGCTAGCAGTGGCACAGAGCCTGTGCTTCACTTGCATTTAATCACCCTGGTATCAGCGCACGGGAAAGTTCAGTGCTGGGAAAGGCACGCTTGGATGAGGATGACGCCGCAGGGACGTGGCGGGGCATCAACAATCCCCGGGGTGCCTGGGGACGAAGGCTGTGGACTGGAACTTGTGACATGCCGAGAAAAGGTGTGTCTGATCCACTACGCAGCTCCTCTGCCAACACACACCTGCGTGGAGCTGGTATGCAGTGACGGGCACCGCGCATTCTCTGGCGGCTTTCAGGAAAGCCGAGTGGTCACACTCGTTAGCATCGATAGGGATCTCACCACGCCCAGGCAGAGCCCGGCCCCGGTGCTGAGGAGGAGCGGGACTCCTCGCTCTCCATCTAAAGGCACTTAGTCAGGGCCTCGCTTTCCCCAGCTCTAAAATGGGGTTAGTAATACATTATTGAGATTATGTGTTTCTCAGGTGTGGGATTTCATAGGCAGCCATAAAACAAATTTATTGTACTGAGGAGAACATGGTACTTTGAGAACCTGAAAAGACTGTAATGAGATGCTTGTTTTAGCATTTATTGCTTTGTAGTGACTAAAAAAGCTGTTTTAAAGGAGTGTTTGTAAGCATCATACATGTGTGTATAATATAGACAGACACACACACACGTACAAACACAGTTTTTACTTAGCAATCCTTTAAGCTCTCCTCTACCAGAACATGCCTTTGCTTTCCTATTTTCCTTTAATCTTGTGTGTTGCCTGCTTGAAAAATCATAGGCTGCTCAGAAGTCTTACTATTTTCCTTGGGGTTACTGAGCTAAAGCCAAGCTAAATCCCAAGGTTTTGTGACCATGTGAGCGTGGCTGAAGGGGTACATTACACACTGCTCTGTAATTTATTTGTGTACACATCTCACATCCAAGGAGCACTGCTCTGGAGGTGAACTCACTTAGAGGCCATGGATGGTGGTGTGTGAAGCAGAAAAATAGAGGGGATACAGCCAGGAGGGAGGAGTGGGAAGGGATGGGCAGACAAGCCCATGGAGCAGAAGAGCTCTTAGGGAAACCCCTTCCAAAGCTCTCCATCACCTCTGACTCCTGAGCCCTTCCTGCTGGACAAGCCCCTGGCCCTGAACACGTGTCACCTCACGGGCTGCTTGCTGTTTGCAGAGAGGTCTGTATTTCATGCATGAATGCACAACATGACCACTTCCTTCTTGCTCCAGGCCCTCTGCTACACTATATATTAAACACTGAGGAAGTAAAGCCAGATCACCACCCTTCTATGGTCACGGGACTGCAACCTCAGTGGGGTGCTGCTGCAAAAATGGTTTTGTCAGTAGACTGGTGACAACCACCTCCCAAGACTGGCAGTAGTTTCTCTTTCTCTGACATAAATAGCTTGGCTTTAACAGAGAGCACAGACCACCTCGTGTTAATGAGTAATAAAAGCAATCGACCCATGGTGCATTTGTCCCTGAGCTGGGTCTGAGTGTAGTCAAGGTGATAAAACTCCCACATTAGCAAAGTTTTGCTGCATCCATACCATGCAGAGTAAGAGCCTGACAAGGCCAAGCTCTGACAATCAAATATTAGGATACCCTAATGCTTTGGTTAGTGTAAAAGCACAGTTAGCATATGTACTATAGCCTACAATATCACTGGAAAGCTACTCTGAGTCATATCAGCCAGGTTTTGAGCTGTACAAAGACATCTTGGGAGGTTATTTTGGGAGAGCTGTTTTCTGAAGCTGAGGGGACGTGTCATGCAAATTAGGAAAGCAGACCATGATGAGAAACGGCTACAGACTTTGCCTCAAGAAGATGCTGACTTGTTCTAAATAAAGAGTATTAAACATGTACCTTGCCATTTTCTACTAAATAAAGAATACTGTTTTCTTTCTAGTAACTACAGCAGATTCTATGGGAGTGTTTGAAGACACAGACCTAAAGAAGGACCAGATATTGGTCTCTCCACCAGATGAAAAGCCACAGACCATCTTCACTGTGTTGCATACTCTGGAGCAGCCTTACACCAGGGAAAACTGGAGGATCCTGACCTGCTCTGCTGTCCAGGCCAGGATGCTCCAGAGCCCCAAGCTAGATGCAAATGGCTGGAGCCACTTCCCATCCCCAGTGACTCATGGCCAGGGAAGCACTGGCATCCTGCTCTAGGAAGGGTCACTCACCTGCCCTGCCCTGCAGGGAAGGTGAACACAGGGAGGTGGAAGGAGCTGGGACAGCAACACATTGCTGGGCATGCGGAAAATAAACAAGACATCACCAGGACTGCAATAACAGCTGTGGAGAGATGGAGTGAAGCACAGGCAGCAGTGGTACCCCACATGCTGCCTCCACCCCTTGTTGGAGTTTGCCTCTTGGTCTTACATCCGTGGGCATTTCATGGGCTGGGCTGGAAAAGCAGAGTACAATGTGCCCATGACAAAAGCTTAGAAACACCTCTCTGGCTGTTACCATGTGAGATTTTCACTTTCCACCTCTGTCACGCTTGTATTGAGACACTTTCACCATGCACCAAATAAGAGAAAATGTCCCCTTTCTTTCCACTGGGCTTATCCTCTCTGAAAATGGCTTGCATTTGCATACAGGACAGAAGGAGAAGGCAAAGACATTCATATGGCTATAATACATTTCCTGCTTAATCCTGTCTTTGTTGCTGTTGAACTCTGCTCTTGACACTGCTAAGGACTTAATGCTGATTGTGGGAATGCTGTCTCAAATTTTTCAGGCCTTTTCTAGCTCATCATACATCAACTTTTTCTGAGTTGCCAGTAATAACAACTGACAAGGATGCTTTTTAAAAAAGGGTGCAGACAGAGGTTAATGAACAGAGTACAAGGCAAGTATAGGAAGGTGATGTGTATTTTCAGTACGTGTCTCACACAAATGCAATCTATACACATATATCTGCTAATGAAAGTCATTACCCTTTATGGGACCTGTGTGCACACTGCCATGTCCCCATGGGTCAGAACTGTTGAAAACACAAAGCTGCCCTTGTTGCAGAAAGCCATGAAGTGAAAATCATGAACGTTTCTTTGACTTATCCAGACATTTGGATATCAGAAAATTTAGCAGAAAGCATCATATCCACATAACCACATCAAGACCTGTGTCTGGGAAAGATGGAAAAGTTCCTCACTTGCCAGCTTCTACAAATGGAAATAAGAAACAGAAAGCAGAAAGCAGAAAGCTGAAGCAGCAGAGCCTCCTGCATACCCTGACTTTATGACCTGGGACTTTTCTCCACTTAAACCTCCCAAAGCATTTGCTGAGGACCTATTCCACAGAGTGACCTCTGAGGAGTGGAGTGAGCCTGGCATCGAGGGTAAAAGTTGTGATCTCTGTCAGCAAAACCACCTCATGAGGTTATGATTGGAATTATACGGGTTATCTGTTGTAAGAATAAACTTCTCATTGCTGTGGTATTTGAAGGGAAATCCCGAGAAGCAGAAGCTTTGAGCAGCGCTGTAAAGGTGCCGCTTGGCTCCATCTGGAGGTGACAGCTCAGACGACAGACACCGCCAACTTGTGCAAGCGGCTGAAAGCAAAGCTGAAGCAGGAGTCTCCTCCTCTGCCCTGTGTTGAATATTTGCCCATTCAAGGCAGGTCTTCAGCCTGTTGCTGCTTCTCTTGATATTCAAAAATCCTGATCATTGAGGATGCGATGGTTTTTGTGCATTTGTACCTTTGGGGTGGGAGGAATTTCTAGTCCCGCTCCCCTTTGGTTTTCCTGAAAGGTGCTCTGGAGCCCTTATGGCTTTCTCAGCACTGCACAGAGGAGACATTAAGAAGCCTGTTACAGAGGCCCCAGCCTTCCGCCCCTGGCAGCCTGTGTGAGCCCTGCTCACCTGTGGAGTCCGGCAGGAAAACAGAAATTTGCAATCAGAGTAAGCAAGCAGGGAAATTCCAACCAACTGAAATCTTCCAGACTGGCACTAGTCTGAAAACTTCAAGATTTCCACATGGGAGCTGTACTCATGCCATGAATAAATTGAGGCCAAGGGCATGAGAGGTATTGAGGTTTGACTTAAATTCAGAATATAGAGTTCTGTACCTGGGATGGGGGTTTTGTCAAAATAGGGATTAGAAAAAGACTGCTTCCTTTTCCTTTTCCTTTTCCTTTTCCTTTTCCTTTTCCTTTTCCTTTTCCTTTTCCTTTTCCTTTTCCTTTTCCTTTTCCTTTTCCTTTTCCTTTTCCTTTTCCTCCCTGGTGTCATTTCTCCATTGAACTAGATCATCACTGCACCAGACACCAACAGGCTAACAGCCAAGGGGCCTGGTATCTACACCAAGACACCTTATAGTTGCTCCCTGCTAAGGCATACGCCATTGAACAGGAATAAATGCGTGTGTGTGCACATGAGAGCTCCTCTCTTGTCCCTCAGCAGGGCTCAAAACTTCTGCCCTGGAGAACTAGTTTTGATTCTTTTTTCTAATCCCTCTTTTGACAAAAGCTGCCATGACACCTGCCTCCCCTGCCAGTCCAGGGCTCCAGGTCCCTGCATGTCACTGCTGCACAGCCCCATTTCTCTTCAGTCAGGCATGACAGGAGCGGTAGCGGTGCGGGGCGGATTGGCTGCGGCAGCTCCCGGGGGCACTCTCACCTCCTCCTGGCCCCTGGCAGGTGAGCACTGCCCCTGCAGCCATCACTGCCAGGTGGCATCTGCAGGAGTGAGGAGGTCCTGCTCTCCATGGTCACTGCGAGAGGGTGCTGGTCACCCAGCACACCGACACTCTGTCTCTACCCTGCCTTCAGGAACAAGGCTGGGCACTGCTGTTTGCACTCCCCTGGATGTGCTGAGCGCCTGCTCGGGCATGAAGTTTTTCCTCCAATATGTGGGCTTCTTTTTTGCTTTTTTCTCTGCTGGGTTTTTGATAATATCTACCTGGACAGACTGCTGGATGGTGAATGCTGATGACTCCCTGGAGGTAAGACTGGGGTGAGGAGAGCCTGATCACAAAAACCAATGTGTCCTAGAGAGAGTTTGTTCTTCATATCATTGCTCCACTCCACTCTCATGTTCTTTCTCCCTGCTGTGCTGGATGAAAGTGGATGAGAATGAAAATAATTACTGTGGCAAGAACAGGAGAAAAGTGGTATTCTGTGTAATTCTCTTTGCCAGACTTTTTTTTGAGGCTTTGCTCTTACTCAGTAAGTTCAGGAAAGATCTACAGGCTCTAGTTTTAAATGCACATGAACTTGAGAGGAATTATCCTATACCTCCAGCCTGCATGGATATTTCAGAGATGTTTCTAGTTCTGTAGTTCAGACTCCTGGTGAAGACACCCAGCATGTACAACTGTGCTCTTCAAGTCTTTTTCTGAACAGCCATAGAGCTACAGAGCTACCAGAAATTTAAGGGGAGCGTGGGGACTCAGTATCTCCTGTAACTCATGTGGACAGTAGCGCTCTCATATTAGAGAAAGGTATTGGCAAAAGTTAATTACAATCAAGGGAGCAGATTGCTGCTTACAGGCAAGGTGTGCCCCGAAGGCTCCAGGACCTAAATCATCACTGTTTCTCCAGCACTCAATACTGCAAATTTATAATTTTCTTCCCAGCACAGCCATTCATTTCTGTACATTTAAGCTGCAGGTCCACAGTGTAGGAATTCTGCGCTCTGGCAAATTGGATCGTTTAGGCAGTGAAGGTGAAACATCTTCCAGGACAGAAAGTTTGGCTGAATGTATCAGGAGGAAACTTTCTATCTGTTATCCAGTGTATGAAACCATGAGCTCCTCTGCACTCAGTGACTACAATGCAGTGTTTAGATGCACCACATGAAGGGGTGAATTATCCAAGGAAAGAAGGATAAAACTAATTACAAGAAAAACTTTTTCCTCTGTGTGCCACAAGAAATCCTGACAATCTGACTGTCAGAAGCTCTGAAAGGTGGCTGTAAGTGCTGAGATGATGATCCAATGCAGTGCAGTTCCTGGTGGTCAGTGTGTCTGCTCAGTGAGCCTCTTTTCAGGGCAAATGGAGTGCACCCAGTGATGCTGGATGGGGTGTGACTCTTCATTTGGGAGATATTTCAGATTCCTTTCAGGAAGTACTTGGATGAAGGTATCAGTATATTCAGAAGAGCCAAGGGAGCCCACTTGTTGGGAAAGCCAGATGAGAGAAGCCCAGCTCCTGAGCAAAGTGAGCCCGGTAAAGAACGGGTCCCTTACCCTGAGGCTGTGTAACCTTGTCTTCCTGGCACAAAGGCACCTGCGATGGGCTGTCCGAAGTGCTCCATTAACACCGGGTTTGGTTATTAGCAACCACTATTCTCACATTCCGGCTCTGAGTGTGAATACTAAATAATGGAGCAAAACGCCCCCAGCCTTAATACCTGACCACTGATCTTAATGACCCTAATGACTCACTGCCTCTCTAAACAAGGGAATGTCCAGGCTGAAAGGCGAGGTGTCCTCAATGACTCCTGTTTTCAGCTGGAGAAAGGGTAAGTTAGGCAACTTTGACTCCAGGAGAAGGGAATTGCATCCTTTAGCAGCTGCTGGCTCTCGGCTGGTTGCTTGGCTTTGGCCTGGCCCCCCGAGCCGGGGAGGATGAAGCCCTCAGTGCGGTCCCACTGGAGAGGAGCATCCCAGGAAGAAGAGGCCAAGGAATGCCAGGAGCAGCCACCTCCAGAGAAGCTGCAGGAGCCCTGACTCAGCTTTCACAGCCCCTCACCTCCCTTCAGATACAACATGTTAGGGCCATACAGAAAGTTGTTTAAGTTGTTGACTCCCTGTGAAGCATCAAGACAGGGCTGGGTCAAATTTTGCGGTAGTTTGTAGTGGAAAAAGCCCATAATCTGCTTCTCAACAAGTGCTGTATTGTGTAGACAGTCCCTCCCTGTTGCAGGTGGATTATAAATACCACCACTACTGTTAAATGCTGCCTGTTTTACTCTCAAGCCGGGCTTGTAATCATTGTCTGCTGGCACCTTCTCAGAGTGCGGTAAAACACTGACTAACACCGCTTACGTGTTTGTCTTCTCCGCTTTCCCCAGAAGGAGAAGTGTGTGCTTGTTCTGTAATTTTCCTTTTTTCTATATGAGAATTATTTTAATATTAATTATACATCATAAATAGGATATAATTATGTGTATTACAGTCATTATGCAGTTCATGTTTTACATGCATACTTCTGTTAGGGAAAGCAGGTCGTGGCGACGTGTTTCCTAATCAAAGTGGGGGATGAGGAGCACGGCTGTGATGTTTGGCTGCTCAGGGAGCCCTCAGCTGGGCCCAGGGAAGCTGGAGCAGATCTGCTATAGGGGGGGAGAGGTGATGGGGAATTAGTGCTACAAACATGGTGCAGGGCTCCAGCCATGGCATGGGGAAATCCATGTCCCCACATGATGCCCCATGCCCTGACCCCTGTCCCCTTTACAGCAGCCAGTTCCCGTGTGCCTGAAGGTCTCTGCTGTCAGCACAAGGGAAGATGCCCAAGGGTGGCTTGGGAGCACATCAACCACCAGAAGGTCAACAGTGCACAAAGCAGAGGGGAGCAAGTGTTGGCCCTTGGCAGCAGACACCAGAATAGCTCAGCAGCAGCTCAGGGCAGCCACAGGTCCCCACAGTGACACCAGTTCCTGTCCCTCCTGTTCTCATCCCTGGCTGTGTGGAGATGGGCTGGTTCCTGCTTTGCTCATGCTGGCTCCAGCAGGAGTAGCGACAACTGAAACATCCCATGAAACGAAAAACATTAATCAAGTTTTTGTTAGTCTGGGAAAGGGGTTATTTCACAAGCTAGACCATAACTGTTGTGCTTAAGACCTCTGTTTTGCTTGGAGGGTTACAAAGCCTGGAATCCTGTTAGTGTCCTTATAAATAATTTAGATGTAGATGCTGCTTGTAAGATTTAAAAAACAGCAATAATATCAGCAAGTGAGGGAGTAAGTGACATTATTAGCTGAATGCAGAGTAGTATAAATAAGCCTATGGTGGTTTGGAAGAAAGAGAAATTATAGAAATACAAGTGGAACAAAATGTAATTTAACAAAAATATGCTAATTTCAAGCACAGCGTGAACAGCGGTTAGGACATTTGAGGACCTGCAATTGCATTAAGAGGGCCATAGTAAAAACACATTGAATGTAAACACACATTGTTTTACAAGACTCTGTTCTCTTGAAAAGCACAGAATCAATGAAATTAGTTTTTTCCATCGCTGCTTCTAATTTTTCATCATATTTTTCATTAAATATGCCCTGAAATTCTCAGAAATGTTAAGCACTTTTCATCTTCATGAAACAAAACATGTAGATTATTTTAATTCAAACATAAATAGTATCTCTTCTGCCAGTCTGAAGTGGCGAGTCATTTTTCCTCACCTTTGATCCAGACAGCAGTACCACAGAGGAGGTGCACAGTTTGGCTCAGGCATTGTGTTGTGGAGAAAATATTACAGTTGGCTACAGACTTCAACACTACTTTATTACGTGTCTGAGATATGTTATTATCTGCTTTGTGATTTACACAGTGCAAGAAAAATGAATTTATTGCATCATCCAAGCAAGCCTGGTCCCCTTCCCCTGCGTGAAACTCATTTGCTGGAAGAGTTTCTCTTTGCATTAACTGCAAAGAGTCACTGGCAGAAGTGAGCGGGCTGGAGTCCAAAGCTGCACCGACATTAACTCTGCTTCTTGTATGAGCAATCCCAGGAATATTTTAAAGGTGCTTGTTGCCATATTTGCATTGGTAATGGAAACGCCTCCCCTATTAAAGTGATTTATGGAAGGCTGGGCTGGGAATGGTATCTACGGCTTGAGGAGGCGATTAACCATGATGCTCCTGCATCGTCTGCCCCAGTCTGGATGTCTGAGTGGTGACTGTGGCTTGGGCACGCGTGGCCCCATGGCTGGCAGCACCCCGGGAGCCCCAGGGCCAGGACCAGCACCCGCTGCCTCTGGTTTTCCAGCCAGTGTTTACAGCTGAGCCATTTGGGGCAGCCCTCCCCCGGTGTCTGCAGAGGGGCTCGCATCCAGACTCCTCTGCACTTCTTCTCCTTTCTCTGAGCTGCTCCTCCTCCATCAGGAGGTGGTGTAAGGAAGGGGAGCACAGGCTGCAAAGTCTCAGGTTGTCTGGTCCATAGCCCTGCCCAGCTCAGCCTAGACTAGAGTTTGGCAACGAGTGAACAAACCTGCTCTTAGATATTTCCTGTCAGCCACCCCCCAGCTCCTCCCAAAAATTTCCTTCAAAATTTTTATCCTTGCTAGTAGGCAAAGTTTTATTTCCTAATGTCTAGTCTGAATTTTTTTTTGCTCTAATATAAAAACATTAGTAGGGACATAGAAAGCATTGTCTTTTCCTCCATCCTTCTGCTTTTTCTCTTTAAGCTAAACACTCTGGTTTACCATCATTGTAACTGGACCAGGATTTCTGTTGAAGGGCTAAGATGGCCACCTGCTGTGTTGGTGGGTATTTTAACCTATGGTCTTTTTTGTCTTCTCAATCCACAGGTGAGTACAAAATGCCGTGGCCTGTGGTGGGAATGTGTCACAAACGTTTTTGATGGGATCCAAACTTGTGATGAGTACGACTCCATCTACGCCGAGCATTCCGGTACGTAAGAGTCAGAGATGTTTCTGCAAGTCATGGGGACACCTGAGTGTAGACTAAGAGTATCTGTTCTACTCAGTGACAGATAATTAGAGGCATGTTTCTTTTCTCAGCCAGGTATTACTCCCAGGGGAAGCTGAAAAAAGCTTAACACCAGAAAAAAAATGTTCCTATGGGATCTGACCCCATTACCTGCCCACATTTCCAATCCTTGTGCACTGGAATGATCTGCTTTTGTCCTGCAGTGAAGCTGGTGCTGACCCGAGCCATGATGATAACAGCAGATATCCTGTCAGGATTTGGATTTCTCTTCCTGGTCCTGGGACTGGACTGTGTGAAATTCCTTCCCGATGAGCCGCTCATCAAGCTGCGCATCTGCCTGGTGTCTGGGGTTCTGTTGCTCCTTGCAGGTATTTCTCCACTGTGTCCCCATTCTGTAGGACACCCTTTAGCAAAGTGGGGAAGCATTAAAAGCCTTCTTTTGTTTTGGTTGGTGATTTTCTGTAGGAGGAAGGATCTTTATTTGATTTATTTGTGTAATGATGCTTCTTCTGTCCACCACCTGCCTCAGACAGCATGTAGTTGAGTTTATCCACTTTCAGTTCATGTTTTGACCAGGTGACTTGGCTTTGAGTTGACTGACTTCCATTTATTGCTGTTTCACTGTGGAGCGGTCGAGGTTGTTGACATGGCAAAGAGACCTTGCTGTAGGTCTCCACACCAATTGCTGAAAGACTAGAAAGTCCTGGCATCCTGGCTTGGTTCCTGGCTCTGCCACAGATTGTGTGACCTTGGGCAAGTCACTTAGCCCAAAATCTCTGCAGCTGATCTCTAATAAAAGGGTAATAACATGTCTGTCCCTTCAAAGTGATAAATACCCACTAGCTGAGGTGCTTTGCTGTTACAGCGAGAGAATTTTAAATACAAAAATAAATAGCCAACTAGGTCCCAAATAATATCATTTGACTTTATGCCAGTATCAAGCAGCTACCTCTTCTTAAGTCTAAGCAGATTTAATGACTCACCCCAGCCATGGGGAGCATGTGTAAAATACCTCAAGAGGCTCTTTTAAACATCTTCCATTCACTTCTCAAAGTTTGTCTGAAAAGCATCATCAAAATTCTGAAAATCAAAACAGATCAGAAAATTAAATTCTGGAGACAACTTTACAAGCAGCTGAGAGGGGAGGAGCTTTCTGCCTTTTGCAGAAACCTGAGTGCTGCCAGTCGGGTGGAGGTGTGTGAGTGCCAAGCCATGAGGTGCAGCCTCTGCCTGGCAGCACAGGATATCAGCAGGAGCCAGGGGGAATCCATCAAAGGCTGAGCATGGACAGGGGCCAAAACCTGCCATCCCAGGAAGGTCTTCCCACCCTGAAATCTGACCCAGCACACAGCAGCTATAGCTTTAGATGTGATCCCTCGTGGCTGTGTGTGTGTCCTGCCCTGCAGGTCTCCCTGGCATCACGGGCTCCGTGTGGTACGCCGTGGATGTCTACGTGGAGCGCTCCTCTCTGCTCTTCCACAACGTGTTCCTGGGCATCCAGTACAAGTTTGGTTGGTCCTGCTGGCTCGGCATGGCGGGGTCACTCGGCTGCTTCTTGTCCGGGTCCCTGCTCACCTGCTGCATGTATCTCTTCAGAGGTGAGGAAGCATGGCTGAAGCACAGCTCAGGGATAGAGCCATTGCTCAGGGTGTGCTGCAGGTGCACAGGGTGAGGAAAGTCCTTTGGCATGGTGGCTCATCTCCAGTGGTGATATTTTCAGCTGTAAAATGGGAATAGTCTTAGGCAGCTCTAGGAAGCACATCAAGGTCTTCATGTGGGAGCTGAGGTGTAAGGATGACATAAAGTGTCTTGTTACTATGTCACGTCTTGGAGTGCTGCTTTCCCCTGCTGAATAAGGAGCCTTTGCAGCTCAAAGTCACCAAGCACTCATTAGCAGTTCCTGTTTCTCTCCCTGTGCTTCACAGAGACCAGTTCTGGAAGACTCCATTCTGCCTACTCCTTGAGGAAAGGCTATTCCTCAGCTGTGACCGTCGTGACAAACGCGCATCTGCCATCCTCGCCAACAGCCACCTCCAAAATGTACGCGGTGGACACGAGGGTGTGAGGAGGAGGTAAGCGCTCCAGAAAGAGCTCTGCTTTTATTTGTAGTGGATTGCACAGAGACTCAAGCTCTTGTTGTGATACAGATGCAGTTGAATTTGAAGGATCTACTGTATGATATGATGTTTGCATGATGAGAGCTTCAAAATACTTTTCCTTCAAGAAAGTAAACTCTGAGAAGATCCTGCTTTCTGGAATCCTCTTGTCTTGAGTGCTGAGGCCACTTGCATAAGCACGGACCGAAATAACCAACACAAACTCTTTTCAGCATCTGTCTCAACACTATTGGTGGAAGTGAGATAAATCAGCCATTCCTTAATCACGCTCTTCTGCATGAAGATCCCCAAACTGCAGGATGGATCTGTTTCACATCTGGCAATGTGTCAAAAGAGTGCACAAAGGAGAAAATCCTGGCAAAGGGAGGGACTGACTGACCAATACCTGGACCCTGTGCACTCAGCATAGGGGTCTGCCCCTCTTACAGACAGCTGGGGAGCTTTTCAGGAGATAACAGCTATGTTAAATGTCTGACCCTCTCTGGTTCATAAACCTCTGCACTGAGAAAAGACTGTAAATGCAGGTGCATTCTTCCATGAAAAATACAGTCCTTCTCAGTGTTAAAAGGTACACTACAGATGCTCTAAACTCACTGAAATCTGGAAATTGCCAGCTTCATTCTGCTTAATAAAATCATTGCTTGGACAAAGTGAGTGAAGATCCAAAATCTGAACTTGTGCATTACAATATATCTACATTAGCTAGAAGCTAGGATAAATGATACTAAAATCTATTGTTCCTTTCCATTAAAAGGTATTTAAATCTAGTTCAGGACTGCTGTCCCCTGCTGAAATCCAGGCTGCCATAGGCTGGATGTGGTTAGAGCATCAACCAGTCTTCACTAGGGTGGGGGAGGAAAACCCCTGTATGGCTTAACATGTTCCCTAAGGGTAGATATGAACATCCTTTCATGCCTTTAATAGAGAGAGAAGCTGAGACAGAGTTTTCTTAGGGTTAGTAGGAACTGTCCAAATTCAGTTCTTTCTGACCATACATGGACACTGAGGGTTGAGAAGTCTCCCAGCACAGAGATGTATCTGCAATGGGGCAGTGGAGAAACAAAGCTGGAGTCTCAGCTGGGTGTGCACAGCTGTGGGTGCTGAAGCACTGCCAGAGGTAGGCTTCCTCCATGGATGCCTGATGGAAAGGCTGGATTTCCTTCTCTCAGACACTATGGAGTGAAACCTTATGTTATGTGGGCCAGAGGGAGATGGGCTGGCTGAGGATGGAGTGAGCTGTACCCAAGCAGCACTTCTGATAACTCCTGTGATGGAAAAGGAAGGCTGAGTCCTCTGATGGGTTATCCTGGAAGCAGCACGGAGCTGACCAGCAAGGCGAAAACGTAACCGTGACGTGGCTCCAAGTCCAGAAGCACCCAGGGCCTGGAACAGACAGGACAACAGCAGGTCCATGGCTCTGCTGCAGGCCCAGGCACCTCCACAGGGCTCAGAGCACAGCACAACATCTCAGCAAGAGCCCTGGTGGCAGCTCTGCTGCCTGGGCAGGGGAGGTTTGTGCCTGCAGAGTTGGTGCTGCTTGGGCTGGCAGACGTTTATGTCAGCCCAGCTGAGGGCAGGGTACTGCCAACAGATGAGCTACATCAAACAGATGTAAACACAGTGGGAGGGGTGATGGAGGCTTTTTTACAAGGTCCTGAGAGACAATGAGTACAAGAGTTATGAGCGATGTGATGAATTCACAGATTGTACCAAGAATGCACAAAGAGATCTGGAGGTGACAGGAATTTTTGTGTTATTGCAGGAAACTGCATTCAGAGCTTGGTGGGTTTTTTTGTTTTGTTTTTGTTTTTTAAACTCTTTTACAACCACATCAGAAATGTGTTTTCTGTGGGTCTTTGGGGCAGGAGAGCTGACATTGCTGATACTCTCTGCCAGGGCAGGGAAAGTCTGGGAACATTTTTGGGTCTGCTTCCTGGGCTGTGTCCCTGCTCCCCTGCTCCTTCAGAGACACACTGGGAAGGAGATGGAGAGTGAACACACGCCAGAGGCAGAGCTGTGCTCAGTGACTGCTCCACTGCCCACATCCCCCTGCCTGCCCAGAGAGGCAGATGCTGCCTCAGCCTCCCCGAGGCAGGAGAGATGCTGCAGGCAGCCTCAGCCCGGCTCACCCAGCTCAGAGATGCTCCTGGGGAGGAGGTACCCAGCAAAGACATCATCAACTCTGAATGAAAAACTCCCCAGCCTATGCAGCCAGCACATTACCCCTCCCCACAAACACTCAGGGATGCCTGCCAGTCTCTTGCTGCTGTTTTCCATAGCTTTTTCTGAGCACAAAGGTTATTTCTTGCCATGAAAATTTATTTCTTGTTTAGCAAAGAAGAAATGCAGGTGTAATTACAAATTTCAGACCACTGATTTCTCCTGTTCAATGCTTGAAGAGAATTCTGGGCCTTTGTCCTAATGGTCTTCAGCTTGTTTTAAGGTGGTGGGAGCTGTTTTGGGACTTGCAACACGTGGGTCACACCAAGCAGTGGCTCAGTGGGCACTGAATGTCTATGCCCTAACCACGGGTGAATATTAAGGATTAGCTTCTTTAGTCCCTCCAGGCCTGTGTTCCTCCTTGGGGTACACAAATAGAGCACACACATACCCCAAATACTAAGTTAACTCATCCTCCTCAAATACACTTCACATGCAAAGAATTTATGTACAAATATTCTTTGCATATCAAGAATATTGCATCAACACTTGCGAGCCTCTCTTCTTCAGTATCTGTATAGAATAAGAGTTAATCATACTTCTGTTCTAGCCAAACTCCATGGTAGGTTTTGAGGATCTATCTCCTGCACAAGAAGATCAGGAAAAGGTCACAGCAACTCTTATTTTTGCTAGGTTAATGTTTTGTAACGAGTCCAGCACTGCATTGCTTCATTATTCAAATTCTGCTGACAGTCTGATGTTTTGATCAGCTGTTAATATTTAATTGTTAATCCCTGTTTGATTTAATACTGACACTGGTTTTATGACTGCAGGATTCACTCCTCATTAGCTCATTATCAGGTCACAATGCAGTTCTATTCTAGTTTAATTGTATATTCATTAGCAAGAAACCTCCCAGAAAGTAAACAGGACTTATTTTTTCTTTCAAAATCACAACCAGTCCCTAAGGCTAAAGATGTATCAGGTGAGCTCAGTTATTAAGGTATTTCCTTAATACCTACCTGCATTCCATTCAGCAGCAGCTCACTAGGAATAACAAGAGACTGATTTCCTCCTCCTGATGGCCACTGATGGCTTACCAAGGCTTTTTGCTCAATTGCCATTTCCAGCTGAGCTGATGCCCAACATTTATTCCATCAGTTCCAACAGCTTTTAGGTTTCTCCATATTTTCACTAGATTACAAGGGGTATTTTTCTACGTTTGGGCACCTCAGTCTTCATTTCCCAGGGCGTAGGGAGAGTCAAGGATTTAGCTGAGAGCTGGGAGTAGCACCTTTCCTCCCTCTGAGCCTGCCTCAGGGTGTTTCCTTGAACTGTGGCTCCCAGTTGTCCTCTCCCCTGCCAGGGATCTGGCTGGTTGCAGGTTATGGAAAACCGTAAAGTGTTTAGGTAAGATCTTTGCTAAGTTGATTCCGTGCCTTACAGATAGCTATTGATTTCCCATTTTGATACAGGAAAATGAGGGAGACAAAGGAAGTACATCTGCAATGGCTGTCCTTTTCTGTCTGCAGCCTCTCATCCCCTCCCTGCCTCAGTCAGCCTTGCTCATGAGGGCTTTTAACATCTCCAGCTGTAATTAGTGCTCACTCTTACTGTGACCTTGTGAACTAGGCTATCTCCTACTGCAGCTGCATCAGTGTTTCCCAAGATACTGATTCCTGCTTTTTCACAGACATTGCCATGTGATTTTGGTGTGAATCCAGTAGATCTGAACAATTATTTCCAGTAGACAGGAGCAGCAGTGCAGAACTTACCCGTGCTTTTCTTACCCGTTGTAACATCAGTGGGATTTAATAAACACAATTGCCTTTGAGTGTTGTTTGTTGTCTCTAACCTGCATCCAGGTTTTGTTCAGTAGGTGTTTTGCCAAGTGACCTGCTTTGACTCCTGTGAGGGGAATCTACTGCTCTCCTGCAAGGACACACAAAAGGCAGCAGCACAAATAGCACCAGCCCTTGGGCAGGGGGGATTGATTTTGGAGGCTGCCTACACCTTTGCTAGTAGCTACAATGCTCAGACCCCAGTGTACACCTGCAGCAATGCATCTTCAGCAGCTGAAGAGTTTGTCTCAGCTTAGACACATCTACTTAGAGTAATTTCCTAAACTTTCCAAGAGAGAAAAGTAAAATTCCAGCAAGAATGCAAGGTTTTCTCTCTCAGCTGGGGCTGGACTCCCACAGTTTGCTCTTCTGCATCTGTTAAATATTGTGGGCAAGTGATTAATGACTGAAATACTCTGTCCAACCGCTGCTACGGCAGCGAGAACTGTTTTCTTCCTGCAGCTCCTGGGCTCCTGCTGTAAAGTGCCTTTGAGCGAGGAAGAAAAGAGCCAGAATTGTGCCATCTAGTGACCCAAAGAGAGCGGGCATCTGTCCCCAGCCCTGTCCTCATCCTCCCTGCGCAGAAGTCTTCAGCCCATAATGCAGAATTTTGGATGACAATTAAAAAAAAATTAATGAGCATATAAATTATTTTCCCATTTTCATGCCCAACTCTCCTGGCAGTCCAAACTGATGCCCTGGTTTGGCTCAGCTACCTCTGGTTTTGCTCTATTTTCCCTGCAAGCGACTTTATGACTTTATTGTTCAGCTCTCAGTCTGCAGAGGTGAAAGTCCAGCTGTGTGCCTCAGCATGTTCCCCTTGTCTTTTGCTTCCAGATGGTCACCAAGCAATTGGCTCCTGTGCACTGCTCCCATTTCTCCCCACAAGTCTTGCTGATGACAAGTTCCCCCACAAACACATCTCCCTTCCAGTGTTTTCTGCTTTTTTTCCTAGAGCTGTTTGCCATTTCTTCTCAAAGTCAGCAGGAAGTGTAAATCAGAGGATGAGTAGCAGCCAGGGAGTCACAGCAGGACAAGTGCTTTTCCAAGGTGAACCCTATTCCTAAGGTGATGAATTATAAGGAAATGGTTCTTCTTTCCTTGCAATTCTGGAAACATCAGCCAAACTGCATTAACTGCCCTCATTAAGAGCTGAGTGCTTATAAAAATATCAATTACCCAGCAAAATCTCTGCTTGTGCAAGGATGGGAGCACAGGTCTGGAGAAACCTTGTTCGTTCTGCTGGAGAACACAGGAGTGAGGTGGCAAGCTGGGAGAAGCAGCTTCCATAGGGAATAATAGGTTGGTGGGGCCACCCAAAATGCTTTTGTAGAAGGAAGAAACCCATCCTCTGCTCCATTCCAGTGATCAGGAAGCCAAGGACCAGGGCCCCTTCTCAGGGTACTTCCTTTCCTTACCCCAAGCCAGCAGCAATATTAGTTTATGTCCTCCCCACAGCAGCCCTACGTGAGCTCTTTTTTGCAGATTCCTCCTGGCTTTCAGCAGTTTTTGGAAGTTCCTGTGGCTCTTTTCATGTTGCACAGGTACCAGAACACAGGTTCTCCCATGCTGGTGGCTCCAGGTGGAGCCTGATTTTGTGACAGCCACTGGCTTATTTTACTCTGAGCCGCTTGTCGCAATTCTGATGGAATAATTTGATTCCTTTTGTGCCTCAAACATGAAACTGAGCTCACTCGAATGCACGCAAGTAGCAGGGGAACAAACCCATTCCCTGGAATGTTTCTGTGTGCTGAAAGCCTTGCTTGCCCTCTGTTGGGGGGCTGGGGAAGGATTTACCACCTCGGGAATCACCGGTCCTGGAGAAAGAGGGATGCAGAGGGATTGGAGGCATTGAAACCTGAGCAGTCCTTGCTTGTTAGCCTCTCCAGCCATCTGATTAGAAGGTGACATTCAGTGAAATTAAAGGCAGCAATTTATTTAGAGCCAAGCCATTAATAAGCAGGAGGCAGTAATGTTTTATGCAGCACATAATGCAGACAACCTGTGGAGTTCTCTGCCATGAAGGGGTCACTGAAGCTAACAGTGTGTAGGTGGGAATCAAGTGACAGCTGATTTAATGCCCACTAACAGGCTATGCAAGCTGCAGTGACAAACATAATCAAATCTTATGCTTCAGGGCATAAATTGAAGGGGTTGAGTGGTGGAAGCAGTTATGTACATGAAAGATCTGATCCTGAGAGGTGCTGATTACCTGCAATTCTTACTAAGTTCAGCCAGCAAAAGGACACTCAGAAGTTGCTCAGTTTCTCCCCTGGCTGAGTTTGTACTTGCTAATTTTCCTTATTAGTAAACCCAGTAATAATTTAGCCTGCTGGCACAAACATTCATTTGGCTACAAGTAACATTTATTTCCTTTCACACAAGAGTCAAACATTAAAGCTGCTTCTAAAATAAGATTTTAGGGAGATAATTTGCAGAGGTGCTGGCAAATAATTTTTTCTCAAAATACATTTTAATTCTTTATCTAGCAAATGTAGTTACATAGAGTCATTATGAGAATATGATAACCTTTAGTGCATTTATCTTCCCAGTTTCCTTCCTGAGCACAGGAACTGGTGCTAACCTCACTCTACAGGGTGGGAGGTGTTCCATGAGGCGGGCTGTGGGCTTCCATTAATCTTTTGGGATTCTAATCCCAGATGGACCCAGCTGCCCAAACTGGGCTCGTGGCTCCGTGGGAGTACAGAGCATGGGAGCAGGGCTGACCTTACCTTCTGCAGCAGGAGGGGTCTCACTGCACCCCAGCCCTTGCCACGGAGAGAGCAGAGGCAGAGGGGTCAGGCAGGCTGAATTCAGCCTTCAGCGACAAACAAAGGGGAATCTTTGCTTTCATCTGGCATTCTGCTAAGGGGGAAATTCAGCATCTCTCTTCAGTAATTTGAGAACTAGTTAGGCTAATACCTCCAAGGAATGACTTTGGTTGAGCTGATCCTGCTTGGGCACAAAGCAGTTTGGATGGCTTCTTAAAGTATTTTTCCATCCTGTCTGCAGTGATCACCTCAAAGAAAATGGCATTCTTTATCCTAACAGATTTCAGTAACTAAGTACTAACTACCTAAGCCCCTAATTCATGTCTGGGGGGAACTTCCATGTGGGTCCTGGGCCATTCAAAGCCTTCTGGTCTGAAATGCTAGGGCAAGAGTAGCTGAGGACAGCCACCATGAAATTAAGAACAGCTCAAATGAGCAAACTCACTTTTTTTAAATGCTCTGTAACCAGCTCCTGCCACTGCTACTCCTCAATAATCCCTGTCTCTTGTTTTGTCTTCCCTGGCCATAAATTTGCTGCCTTTTGCACTAGACAAATCTGATATAGTGTGCTAAATATTTTAAATGTGGCAAACAATCCTTCATCACAGAGTGGCACGATTGCATTGCAATGTATTAGAACAACATGACTTTGCCAGAGGGTGTTTCTTGGCACGGAGCCAAGTGAAGGAGGCAGCCCAAACTCGAGAAGTAACTATCAAGTCATTTATCAACATTTGGTCCTAAAATACACAGGGTTGCACCAGCTCAAGCAGCCTAAGAGAGATAAATCTAGAGGCTGAGCCAGAAACCCCAAATACAGACAGGCCTTTGAGGGAGCTTCTTGAAATCCAGAGATATCAAAATGTCAAGCTGAACTCCTGTGACAGATTCAACACATATTTTTGGCATTTATTCTGTTGCCTTTAGTCTCGTCTTTCAGGTTCAGATTAAATATCTGCTGCCTTTCAGTCCCTTGGCCAACCTGTGGAAAGGGCTGATTTGATCTCACACTCTTTTAGCACGATGGAAGATCTCTGATGAGTCAAGCAGGGTCACTGAAAGCCAACATCTGGTGTCTAGAGCTTGTTTTCCTTCATAACATCCTCATAAGATGGAGGCAATTCAGTTCCCCCGAGGCTGAAGCATGGGGCAGGAGAAGAGGAAATCTCTGCAGCCATGCAGGGGCTCAGGGATCCAGAGAATGGGCACGGAGGTGCTTCAGTAGCTGGGGAAAAAGCAAAGTCACAGCTGTACAGCAGACAGGCATGAAGGGCAAGTGTGGGATGAGAGGTGAGCCCAGGAGGAGCTGCCAAACCACTTGGAAACAAGAAAGGCATGGATGTAATTTTTGAAAGATGGCATCACAAAGTCTTTCACCACAAACTCCAGATACAAGAGGCTGGGACAGAGGAATTTGGGTGGGTTTGGGGTGGGTCCTCCCTGTGGAGACACTGTCTGTGACCACCCAGAGAGCAGGTAATATGTCCTCTGGGAAGGGCTTCACCTAATGACAGGATTAGCTTTATTTTTCTTGGAGGGATGTAGTCTGGCTCAGCCTGCGGATGCTGCTGGCCATACTCCAAGTCAGTTCTGGTTGCTACACAGTCATTATAGCCCAGTCCTCAAAATCAGGGTGCTCCTGGGGGAATGTTGAGGGTGGCTGCCACACTGAACAGCCACCAGGACAATCTTTTGACAGACCCCAGGGTGTGTTAGCCAGCTGAGCTGTCTACTGGGGTGGCTTGAGTTAGACCAGTGCAGTTTTGCTTGAGTGAGAAATGAAGGACACATGCTGGGAAGGGCTGCCTGACCCCAGAGCCTGTGGCTGCATGTGTTGGGCCTGGCACTGAGGAGAAAGTCCCTCCAGTGTTTGCCTGGCCAAGCCCCAGCAAGGCACCTTTGGGACACATGGACACATTGGGACCAGCACCAAGGTATGGCTCAGTGAAAAGTGGATGTGTGGACACGGTGTGGACACCAGTCCAGGGTGTGGACATGTCCCCAAGATGCCACATCTGGGCACCCCCCTGTTGACCAGCAATGCCAGATCTGGGCACTCCTGTTCATGCAACTCCTGGCTGCATCCCAGCTCCCACTCAAGCCTGGCTGCTTTTTACTGGGTTATGGATGGGCCACAGGAAGGCCAGCAGGGCCAGCAGGACCTTGCAGCAGGGACAGGACTAACCACAAAAGGCATCTGAGGAGCTGAGGGCAAAGACAGCCACGGTGCGCCGGGGGAGGCAGCTCCGGCGCTCCAGCCAGCGCTGCAGGCAGCAGCAGATCCCGCAGGACAGGAGCACGGCCAGGAAAAACACCACCAGGAACCTAAGGCAGAGGCAGCAGGGGAGGAACAGTACTGTCACCATCTGCGGGCAGCACTGACAGATGGCTGCACGTCTTCCAATTAACATATTCATTAACATATTTTGCGCAAATAGCCCTTAAATGTTGCGGTTTCCCCACCAGCACACTGGACGTGATCAAAGTCCTCAGAAACCAATGTCTCACTCCTGAGTGCTCAGCAGCGAGTGCTGGCTGGAAATTCAAACATTTCTCCCTGAAATCATCCATCGTTTTTTCCCAGCTCAGCTGTCAGCGTACAGTGAGGAGGATACGGATAAATGATTTCCATTAGTTTGTAAAGACAGAACACAGGGACAGCCCAGGAGCAATGCTCTCCAGCTATCAGTCTCTCTTAATGCCTTTCTCTCCATATATCCATCAAAGAATATTATTTGCCAGTTTTTCCCCTTAAAGCAGATCTGAAACTTACCACACATACCAGCTGCTAAAGTTTCCATCGCTCTGTCCAACACACCTAAAAAGGAAAAAATAAAAAGTACTTCCAGTGCAGGGTAAGGGGGCTGCTGTACCCACCCCAGCACATCTACCAACACAAAGACAAGTAGAAGATTGAGAAATTTTCTTCCATGAAGGGAGCCCATTAAAAATTTCTCTGTGGATGGGAGCAATGCAGATGATGCAAGAAGCAGAGTGCCACTTGTTTGCCTTTCAACACTGGCACCCGCCACCAGTGTTTTTGCTGAAAACCCACAGGGTTGCTAGCCTCCATTTCCTCTTTTGGAAAGAAAACCCCATACCCTTAATGGCCTTTTCCTGGAAGTCCTCACTCCTCTGCTGTGCTGGTGTGCCAAGCAGGAGCACAGCACCCCTGAAAGAGCCTGGGGTGGGAGAATGAAGCCACACTCACCTCTCGCCAAGCTCACAGTCCGACCCAGAGTCTGCTGACTGAAAACACACATGTAAATCAGACAGGGCAGGTATGTTTTGTTTTTTACAATTTACCAGTATAATTACTGTCCTTAGAGTGGGAAGATGGAGAGGAAGAGCCAAATGAGTGCTGGTGGGGTTGAAACCAGACCTCTCCTCAGGGATCTGCCTCTGAGGGTCTCTGCTTTGAGCCAGCTCAAATCGAAACCGGCAGAGAACCTCAGTGAGAGCTCAATAAATTCAATAGCTTGCAGATGAAAGCTAGGCCAAGGAGAAAACATTCCTTTTGATGTGAAAGGGGGAAAGACAAGAGCAGGGAAACACCAGCTGAAGTCTTAGACCTGCTTACTGGGCTTTGCTATTCAGAAATATCTGCTGAAAATGCCCCGTAACCAAATTCTTCTTCTGTGGCTCTTTTTTTGGGAGCTAATTGTGAATGTAGCAGTAAACTGGGGCTGTTGTGACCAGAAGTGTGCTCTACCCAGCATTTTCCCGTGTTCAGATAGTAGTGGTGCATCATTCCCAGAGTCAGGTTTCAAGTATTGCAAATATGTGAACCTGAAACTTGTTTTTCAGGTATATTTTCTACTCTCAGCTCAAGCCAGTTTATTTTTGCAAGCCTTGTTGATCTTAGCCTCGGTTTCATATTATCTGTGCAGAAAATAACTAGAGCAGTTCATCAGTATAATTGAATCCAATTCAATAGATTCTTTTGGCTGACTGGTCTTAGGTGTGTTGTTACAGTTGCCCAGTGTTGCTACACAAAAATTCAGATCAGGTATAGAATTGTGATAACACTGGAAAGCAGAATGAACAAGATAGAGGAATTTAGATTTATTTCTTGGGAAAAAGCTATTAGAATGTAATTTGTAAATAATTACTTTGGATTTCCCTCTGCATATATCCAAAACACTTAGAGATTTTTGACTTTGAGTTAAACTGGAAGGCTCTGGTCTGAATTAGAAATTTGTATCAAATACGCATAACTGAAAAATCTCTTCTAAAATCTCTAATTAACAGATCCTTTTTGTTATGCAAAGCTCAAGCCACTGTAAACAGCAAGAAATCCCCCCCAAATCTCTGTAGTGTGTCTGATCCTGTGCACACACTGCCTTTCAGTCCCTAGTTTCACCAGAGGTCTTTGAGTATACTAAGTCTTTCGTATAAAGCATTATCTGTGAAATTTCATGAGTGGCTGAAACCCAAATGAGGAATGAGAGGAAAAGACAGAAGCTTCAACTCTTCCAGACGTGTCCTTTTAAAACTGAGCTAATTTGCCATGTCACACATGCACCCTGGTGCAGAATATTTTAATTCTTTTGGGTTTTTTTGCAGTTCAACTGATTATTGAATAACAAGTCAAAAGCAGATATCTGATTGCTGTGATTACATGTATTCTGAGTTTTCTTCATGGCTGAATGACAACCTCTGGACTGTCTTTTATCATCCTTCAAACCAGCTCAGCAGAGCCACCTTAGCATAGTTAAACTGCAGCAAAGTGCATCTGCTCAGAGGCAGGAATCTGTCAGAGCAGCCAGACACCCACCCGTGCTACTGAAGCCCCAAGCTCTTCCATTTCAATGGCCACAGACAGAATAAAGGACAAAGGCAGTAATGTTTTCTCTGCATTAATTGGAATTTTTGTGAGCATTAAATCTTCTCCAAATTCATTAGGTTCTCAAATAAATCCTTCACAAAATAATAATAAAAATTTTTTAAAAAGCTGATAACTAAGTTCTATAAAAGTTGGAACCTTCCCCCCCACAAAACCCGTAAAATCAGCCTGGTCCCAGTGAAGGGTTTGGTTACCTGGAAGAAGGTTAAACACAGAACTCCAGCTCCCGCTGTGATCCATGAAGTTACACACAAAGCTCCAGGTCTCCGCATTATCAGTGTGAGAAACATTGGAAGAGCTTTGTTTGCAGCAGTGTTTTACCCTCTGTAATTTGGTGCTTTTAAATTTCTCTGCACATGGTGCCTGCAGCCAGAGAACGCGTTACCCAATGGCTCCCTGCGCCTCAGAAACTACCGCTAGCCAGGGAGCCAATTTGGGTTTGCAGGGACACAAACAGCTACCAGAAGTTAAAGGAACACTGGTTTAAGGTCAGCACCTTGCAGTTGTTTTGGTATTTTCATAGCTGTTCACAAATTCCTGCTGCTGAAGCTTAGTTCCATATTAACCCATGGCTGCATTTAACAGGACCAGGACAAATAGGGAGTCACTGGTGTCCATGCAGTGGGGCCACACTTCCATGGCATGCTGCCTTCAGATGGAATAATGGCATTACAGAAAAAGCAGAGCTAGCTCTAACCACGTCCTGTGCACTGTGCCTACCACCTCAAACCTGCATCAAGGATGAAGAAAACCCTTCCCAGCCTGAGGCAACCACCACCAGCACTGTAGTACTGCTGTTATGCAGCTGTCAGGGTTTGCCAGGAAAATGCAGCTGAAAACACCCCATACATCCCCAATGCTCCTTACAGGGGACATAAAATTTCACTTGCACATTCAAATCCTACAGAGCCATCCAGGTGTTGTGGTTAAACAGGGGTAGAAGATGGTTTGCACCATAGCTCTGATCCCCTCGGAAGGGACAATCCTGGTTTGTTCAGCAGTCAGTAATAGGTTGTCACTGAGGTTTACAGCCCGTGGCTGAAAAGCACCATTAACTGTGGTTCTTCCAGATTTTAACACAAAAGGTGTTGCCATGAATATGTTTAGCTGTCACTCCAGAGTTAAGTATTATGCTGGGATGCCATTACTTCTGTAATGATTGACAAAGCCGAGCTGCTCTTGAGATGTACCTCTGTGGCTTTGCTTCAGCTGAAAGGTCAAGAAGTCTAAACCAGCTGTGATACACATGCACAACACAGGTTTGTTATTTAATGCTCAAGTTTTGCATAAACCCAGGCCAAGCCCTGGTGTTCTCTGATGTTTACTTTCAGCTCAGCACTAATGAAAGGCAAGCCCCTGAAATGATGCCCGCTGAGAAAGCATCTCTCAGGGTGGTGCTAAGTGCATGTGCTGCACAATATAAATGGTGTGAACATGCTGTCTTGCTTCAGACCAATCCTTTTCAGTGCTGCTCAACAGTAAATTGCCAAACCAATTTCTTAGCTGTTTTCTTAAAGAAAAAGCTCCTGCAGTACAAAAATGTGCACAGCCTTGCTGGGAACTGTGTGACTCTTACAATTTCAGGCTTCTATGAGGTCATCCATCACTGAACTAATTTCAGTTTTCTTCCTTTCACAATTACTTCCCTCATGCCAGCACCCAGGGTACTTTGAATTTAGAGCCACCAAATGGATCAACCCCAGTATTTCAGAGGGCTGGTACCACAATGAGCTCCTGACACTGAAAAATAACACATGGCATGTGTTCTGGATCTATTTCCAGAAGAAAAGGGAAAGGATTGAATTCTATCACTGCTCAGCTCCTGGCCTTGAGGCAAACTTTGATGTTTTTTGCTGGTTGGACCCATACAGGGATTCCAATGGATGATGGCAATTTGTGAAGCCTGTCTTGTGTTGTCTGTAAGGGTGTCAAGAGGAGAGAGTTGGCTTAAAGGGGGTCCATGAATAGCTCAGTCTTTTGATTCACAAGTGATTCCAATACTGGAAAGAGCTGTGCTTCAGCAGGACTGAACTCTCCCTGTCTATGATCAGCTGAGCAGCTTGAAAACATGAATGTCATAAAGAGCCTCAGCACTTGCTCTAAGACTATCAGGACCGGACACCAAAAACCCAGAGGAGTTTTGCCCTGAAATTCATGGTGGACTGGCACCTCCTGCTGCTCCCTGCCTGCTGTGGCACTGCTGCCTTTGGGTTTTGCAAAACTGAGACCCATCTTCTGGGCAGCTCTGTGTCCAAGGGCTAGCTCCAGTCTGAGGGATTTCTCCAGGCTTTTTGTCATCCCCCCATGGGGAGATACATGCACACACACATGAAAATAACCTCTGCTCACTCCTCCTCTACTTACTGGATGAAAAGTTGGGTATCTCTCTCCTCCTCAGTTATATTCACCTCATTGGTGGACTTGGGAGGCTGCTCCCTGATGGATGTTAACTCATGGCCATTAGATTAACATGCTGTTATTTCCTCATCACCTTATGTCGTTGCTAGGTGACAAATGCATCTCCCAGGCAGCAATGGGAACTACCCAAACATTCTGCAATTTATGACTGCCCATTATCCTTTCCTTAAAGTGCCTGGTCCTTCCAGTGGGAAGATGCACAGTTCTAGGACCACTCAAAGGGTGACTTTTAGAGTTGCCACAGAAGCCACCTCCACTGGGGGCTGGGTCTTGCTGGGTTTCATGAAAAGCATGAAAGGGAACACAAGATGGGGAGACAGAAGGAATTTGGGAGGAGCTGATTTACCTTGTCAAGTCTGAGAGGGCCAGGGTTGCCTCAGGGGTCTGAATTCCAGGAAATGGGCTCCAAATTGTATTTGTGTGCACTAGAACTGATGGTCTATGTTTCATTTGGTGTCATACAATTAATTTCAGACATGCTTTTAGATTGAGCCAAAATTTCAGGGAACATCCTGGGGACTTCTGGATCTCGGTAAGAGTGGGAGGCAATTCATTGGCAAACAGAAGCCCACATAAAACACCTTGCAGCCTGTAAGCACAGCTAGCAGCTTAAACTTGTTTCAGGCTCTTCCTGAGCTGCCTTCAGAGGATTTGGTGGTTGCTGGGGATGACTTTTGGGAAAGCAATGACCTTGCTAGGTTCTGAGCAGCCTCCCAGAACAGCTCAGAATAAGACTTCAAAGACTCAGAGAAGAAGGAGAGTGGCAGCAGGAGAGGTGGGACATGGAACAGAATGGAGACCACACAGAGATGTGGAAGGGAGACAAGGAACATCGGGGCAGTCCCACTCTTTACACCGAGTTCAGCTGGCAAGGGTTAAGCATGTGTTCACTTCTTATGCTGCAGTGTTTTCACATCAGCACCACAATCAATTCTTGCTCCAGTTCAAGGCCACTGGCATCTCTCTTCCCCCACTTGACTGCACCACCACAAACACCTCAGTCTTTGCTTTTCAGCTACATCCTTGGATCAAGGCTGCCACCATCCCCCCTGGCCTGGCCTGGCCTGGCCTGGGACAGCTCAGCAGGCAAATTCAGTTCAGCCCAAGAGAAGACCTGAGCAATGGGGAGGACTGAGCATTTCCACTCTGCAGTGGGAGAGCTAAAGCAGTTTGGTCTCATCCTCTGTACATGGAAGCCACAAGGAGCTGCTCGTTCCCGACACACACTGAGATGACTAAATCCAGCACTGGGGAGAGCTTTTTAAGCTAATGGCCAGTGCTGGCATGGGAACAAATGAGAGCAAACCAACCATGAATAAATTGAGGCTGGAAATGCAAAGAAGATTCACCCCATCCAGAGCAGTAAGGTTGAGCAGCAGCTTGTCCGTGGGAGGAGTGTGGGCATGAAACCAAGCAGCTCCTGGGACACGAGTCAGCGAGCTCCCACGAGAGATGGAACCACTTCCACAGCACTTGCTGACCCAGGGAGCCCTGGAACCACCCCATGGAACCACCCCAGTGGGTCCTCAGACCCTCAAACCCCTCCAGGTGCACAAGAGTCAGCCAAGGTGGCCCTGGGCTTGTGTAAGCGAGGAAGGATGAACATTTTAAACCAAGCTCTGGTAGAGCTGGCACGGGCTGTTGTCTTTCAAAAGGATTATAACCAGTTGCTGGTCCCTGATGAATGAGGCCCTTTGTGAGCCTGTGCAGGGGCTGTGCTGCACAGGGGAAGGAGAGACTCTGCACTGGATTTAAATGAATGCCAACAAGGGTGACATTGTTCTGCTGCATCCTCCCCAGGAACGAGGCTTCGGAGGTCACCCCTCAGATCTGAGGCAACTGCAGCCACCTTGTCATGTTAGATGGCCCAGAGAGCCTTTTTGTTTGCCTTGGTGTATCAGTAGGGAAAATCCAGCAGAGAATGGGGTCAGTGAAGGTTTCTGCCCGGCAGGGAGATAAAGAAAAAGGAATCTCCCCTAGGTTATACATAAGAGATTTCTCCTGGATGTGTGTGCATATCCCATGCTGAGAACTACAGAAAACTGAATTCAATACACAGGTGTTCATATATTCATGGAAGTCAAAACTTTAAAACTATCCAAAGTCCCAACACTGAAGTTTTGTGAGAAATTGCTGTGATTTGTCAAAAAACTCTTGTTCCAACCTTATAACGAACACCTGAAATAAATACTGTAACAACTGAAATATTAAGCTTGTGTGAAAGGACTGAGGCAGGAGCTTTCTTGCTCTGGAATTCTTGCACCTTGAGAATGTGTATTTCCAGCAAACATTTTGTGTGTGGTGATGACTTTGGTGCTGACTCTGCTCTCACCATTAAATACAGAAATCAGTGTGCAGTGATTTACTGAGAGCTGTGTTGTGGTGGGGCAGGGTGAAGCTGAAAGAGTTTAGAGAAGTGGCTATTTCCTTTCCTCTTCCAAGTTGAACTTTGTCTTTAAAACTCAAGTTGGATCCTAAAAAAATGAAAAAGGTGCCAAAATAACAGGATTTGGATAAGCCTGGCAGTTGTTTTGTTGTATGAGAATTCAGAGTTCAGAATTATATTTTAAGATCTGCTGCACCTGAGAAACAAATGATAGTTGGGCTTCTCTTATTTCCAGCTTGTACATTAGGACATGAGATAATTCTGAGCTTTATCACAGACTTCCCAAATACCCATGAACTTCTGTGTGTTACAGCCCACCTGGAAAAAGAGTTTAAGATATCTTTCATCTCAATCTCTCCAGATACCACTGTACCTCACACAGAGCATGTCAGAAATCAGTTCAAAGGGCTGGATAACCCTCAGGAGTTAAGAAACAGAAAAGCAGAATTAAGGTTAAAGCTGATAAAATTAAAAGCAGCTTGAAAAAAGAGAAATATGAAGTATACCAGAAATACAAAGTTGTCACCAGCAGAAATTTTTCTCTTTTAATTTTCTAATGTGAAATTGAAGCTGATCACAGCTACTTGAACTCTGAAGCCTGCTGCTGTTTCTTTGTTCTCCAACAGGTCCTCTTACTTTTAATCAGTTAAAATTGTACATGGATTCAATAATTAAAAATCATAGTTAGGCTTTAGTACTTTTTCACAATATCTCTTTCTTTTTGTTGTTGTTACTCAGTTGCCAGGGGCTAAGAAATAGCGAAAAAATTAAAAGCCTTTAGTATTTTCATCCCTGTAATTTACTTAGCTGCTGGATGTAAAAAGACAAAAAGAGAATAAATTGCTTGAAAGCAAATAGAGGCTTCATTTTCCCCTGCCTTTGAGTTACTGATATCACATTGGACACCACATGGGAGGTTTTGGCTGAGAAATTAGCATGAGACTATCTGGCACATCCTGAAACACATTTTCAAGGCAATTTTCCAGGCAGAACCGTTTAGCAATGAATGCTGAAATACAAATGAATGCTGGACATTATCAGCTGGCACATGTGCTTCTTCAGCAGGAAACCCTTCAGTGGCCCAGGGGCTGGCTCTGCAAGAGGGGCCACGTGGGCACAGGGACAGGGACGTGTCTCCTGTGCCCCCTGCAACACCCAGGCTCCAGGCACCACTGGAGCACCCTGTGCTGTGTCCTCAAGTGCAGGCACCTGCTCAGATTTCAGCCCGAGACTTCCTCAGATGATGCAAATACCTTTAGCACACTTGATTGCTGACCAGCCTCCCATGCATCTTGACTTCCTTCCTGGAGCCCTTTCTGGGTTTATTTTGAATTGCTGGGGCCTCAGGTGTGGGTGCCAAACACCCCCAGCCCACCTGGGCTCCACGCAGGGAAGGGCAGTGAGTTCAGACCTCACTCCCTGCAGGCAGAGTCAGCTCAGAACAGGCCCCAGCCACACTCCTGTGTGCCCAGAATTACTGAGGGCTGATACCAGCACTTACAGATCCAGCAGCCTGCTCTCCTGCCTTCCTCCTGTGACAGATAAAATGCCAAATGCTCTGCCTGGAACAGTGAGCTGGGGTGAGATGCTGTGTACATACCCACCTTGCTCCCCAAGGATGTTGCAGCAACATGTCTGGGTAAGGATGAGACAATGAGGCCCCTCTGGGTCTGCTTCCCCTCCCCATGAGCCTCCAAAGCCCTGTACCATGGCCAGGCTGCCCTCTGGCCACCCAACTCAGAGCTCACCTCCTCTCCAGGCTGGTGCCAGGATGAGAAACGACGTCTGGAAGACCAGATGGAGATCTTGCATCTTCCTCCCCGCTCTGCAGGAGTTTTCTGCATGTATAAACAGAGAGAGATATGGGGGATGCTTCCAGGGCAGACAGGGATTGCAAATAAGACCACGCAATAGGAAGGCTTAGCTTAGCCCTTTCTCCCCCTCAACAGCTTTACTGTTTTACTTAATCTCCCACTTTTACATCTTCCCCAAGAATATATCTGAAAAACACACTCCTGTTTATAATTTCAACACAAACAGCCAGGCTCTTCACACTCCTTTCTTTTAACTTACCCTTTGATTTCCCCACCAACTCCTGCTTCTGCTCTCTCCATTTCCCTCTGGCCAAGAAAAACTGTCCTAGCAACATGAATCTTCCCAAGCTCATTTCCCCTCCTTAGAGACCTGTTCAAATACACCAAAACCCCTTATCTAACTCTAAAGCAGATTTTTATAGCCTCTCCATCTCCCACAGGTCTTTGCAGCTCTGGAAGCAAAAGGTGCAAACAGTCAGAGCAGCCCTTGGAACAGGTGAGGTTAATGCTGCAGGACCTGTTCAATAGGAAGGGAAATGAACCCCCCCTCTATCTAATGATAATCTCTGTCTTCTAGAGCAAACAAACTCAACTGGCCAACTCCTTCTTTTTTGTGGGGGTCCTTTTTGTGCTGCAACAGCACTTAGATGTGCAGGGTGCCATGGGCTGTATAAATGTGGGGCTCCTGGTACAAATGGGAGTTCAGATGTCAGAGAAGGGACTCTTTCCAACTTCCACCTGGATGGCAATCAGAATTAGATGCAGACCTATTTTTTAAATCTCCCCATTCTTGCAAGGTATTACTCCTGCATCACCTCTCCACTGTGCTACAGATATCAATGAGCTCTAATCCTATGAGAGAGGAGGAAAATATTTAGCTCCAATCCCAGTTTGATCCATGCACACATGGTTTGTGTGGCAGAACAGTCTTGCAGGGTCTCAGTGGGAGTGCTGGGGCTGGGACCCAGCAGTGCTGAGGTTCAGCTGTGTTGTGTGAAGTATAGCAGCTTCTACTCCTAAAAGGTATCCCTGAGGAAGGTTTTCTAGAGGAGCATCCTTACAGCAATGCCAGTACAAACACTGAAAATCGCAGCTCAGACACTCACCTCATCTCCTGTGTACAGACCTCTTCTTCCTTGATGTTCCCATCCACACTCCCGTGCTCTCCTTACTCTTGCAAGCCCTTATGCCAGACACAGACAGAATGGGCCTAATCCCATGAGATGCAGAGTTCCCAGAGCCTGCAGGCAGTGTGGATGGTGCTGGGTCATCCTTGGGGTGCAACCTGGGCAGTCTGGTCCTGCCAGGCAGGACATGGCACCAAGGGCCCGACAGTGGTGCACAGTGGGCCCTGAGTGGAGCACGACCATCTGTGAATTTACTATTCCTTCTCAAATGCTAATTAGTTATTTACATAAAACTTTGGAACATTTTAATTAGTTGTGTTAATTTAGAATTCACAGAAGAGAGCTATAAAAGTCTATTATATGGGACGCTTATTCAAATGAAGCTTGAAATGGCACATGGTGATGTACTCACAAATCTCCTGCCAACACAGTGAGAAAAACGAGAGGGTGGCCAGGCTTTGAGTGAGACAGCAGGAGATTGGCATTTCTGATGCACTGGGTAGAGCTGAGAAGCTGGTCCTGGTTAGGGAGATGGTCCTTTCCCACTTGAGGTCTCAGTCTGACAGTTCCAGATTCATATTGTCCCAATGTTGTTGCATTTGATGTGTCCTCCTCCTCCTCAGGGGAGGATTAGCAGTTCTCTCATTTCTATCTTTTCTATCTGTCAACTAATTTTTTTTTTTAACTTGTAGGGAGTCATGGTTAGGTTTGGGTTGGTTTGAGATTATTCAAATCAGGCTAAAAGTGGCCGACAGTTTATGGAGCCAGAGGAATCAGAGAGATAGACATCAGCTCATCATCGTATGTCCAAACCACCCTGTTCCTTCAGGAGAACTGTTCCTTTAGGAGATTACAAAGGGAAGTAAATGCACTTCAGATACAGAATTGCCAGGTGTAGAAGCACCCCTTGCTCTGCTTCAGCTCAAGCCCTGGGACAGGCACCACAAGGCAGCAAACTCCCTCCTGCTCTGCCCAGGCTGTGAGCCTTCCCAGACAGCATCACTGCCATCCCACTGTGGGTGCTGCTCTGGCAGTGAGGGCAGTGTGCTGGGCCTGCTTCAACTGGGCCTTTATTCTCAGGGCAAGTGGAAAAGGCTTTCCTTCATCAAGTTCATCTTTTTCACAGCACTAAACTCAGTTAAAGCAAAGATGCCTGTAAGTGGCTGGACTGATAACTCTGTAAATCCAGCTATCTCAGGTTGCTACAGAATCTAAATTACCCCATCACCATTAATCCCAAGATAGAAGAAATGTCCAAGTAGCTATATAAAATGAGACACTCTGCCCTAAGATTTCATCTGGCAGGGAAAACCATTTTCTGTATAAAATACAGCCCACTTTACCTCTTGAGGTTTAGGACTTGATTCAATAAATCTGGAATTACACTATGGAAAATCATCTTCCTTGATGGAAGGTAAGTGCCAGTATCACATCCAACTGTGACAGAGCTGCTGTCTGCCTGAGGAGCTTGAGGACAGCATGGAGCAAGGGAAACACAGTGGTCTATCCAAAACATTATAAACAGAATTCATGGGTGGTGACATTAAAAGTGAGAGGAAACAACAAGTTCTGCTGTGGTCCTTGACAAAACACCTGTTTTCTTGGTGCTCACAAGATGTCTAGGAATATTTTAATGTCATTTTCTGAAAAACAACAGAACAGTAGGAGCATTGCACTAAAACAGCTCCACTCCACTAGAATCAGTGGGTTATCTGGTTCCTGTGCTCCTCTGGGGGCCCCAGCCTGGTGTTTTGCAGACTGTTGGGCACGTAATGCTCGGAAGGCCACGTTTGCCAAACAGAAAGAAGGTTTGGGCTGCACAGATTCTGTGGATGTCTACTATTCTGTGCAAACACTGGAAAATGTGATGTATGTAGCAGGGAGAGCACAGAGCACTGCCATGAGAGGCAAGAGGAGACTGCCAGGAGCAAGGGACCAGTTTTGGTCTGCGGGTGACGCTCGTGGAGTCAGAGGCAGAGGTAAGTGTTCTGTAAAAGCTGTTAAGAAGGGGAGTGGAGAACATGCTATGAAGTTCAGCTTTATGTTGTCTGGGAAAGCAGATGGACCAACCTAAGGATGGACTAGTTCACCTTGAGATGAAATATCTAACCTGGAGGTGTCTGCTTCCACCTCTAATGCCTTCAGAGGAAAGGATGGGGACACACCTCAAGACGGTGCAATCCCATGAGAGTAATTTGTTGATTTGATGGAGGCCAGCCTGAGGTTGTTCAGTCTTTATCAAAGAAGATACTTGGAGAATCATTGCCACAATCAAGGCAAATCAGAAATATTCTCTGGGCAAGAATTTGCTTGATAACAACAGAAGGGAGTGAAGCTGGAAGGCACTGTCAGCCAACTGGCAGGTAGTTCATGGGTGTCAAATCCTTTAATCCAACCTTTTAAAACTCATCAGAAGATTTTACAGCAAGTGTATAAATGCCCTGTGAAATCCAAGGCTGCTGGAAATTATTTAGGACAAGAGCCAAACATAATTCAGAAGAAAAATTGGACATTGCTATGGAAAATTTGCAGAACGATATTTTTTGGAAAGCTTTTCTGTTGTGATGCACAAACTAGATTCACACTAACAGAGGTGCAGAAGAAACATAACTCATAATTACTCTCTGACTTTCCTCTGGCTGTAGTGGGAGCCAGGACACCAGAATTGTGCTCAGCAAAGCAGCCCCCGTTTCCAGTTTTGAGCTCTTGCTGTTTATTCAGATCTCGCCCATTGACCCATCTTCCTGTCACAAACTGATTAAGTGCACATGTCAGAAGGATTGCCAGCGATCGACAGCAATCACTGGAAAAGAAAAGGGAGCTGGAGGGTATAAAACAAGCAGCTTTCCACTAGTGACTTCACTGTGAAGGAGCTGGAGGTGATGGCAGGCCCGTGGCACATATCAGGATAGTCCAGAGGAAAGATGGAAATGGTTGGGGAGCTCAGTGAAGAAGAAGTGCCTGCAGCCTTGCCTTGACCTGAGTGTGGATCCTTTTCTCCAGGTTCCTAAAGGCAGGCTGCCAGGCTGGGCTTGGGGCGTAGGCACAGCATCACCTTGCTGTGCATGAGATGCAGCCCTGACCTCTGTCCTGCTGCCTCCAGCCCTCAGAAGTCTGTCTCACACTGCCCAGCACGAAAGGCTGCATGGAGGAACAGCTTGTAGGAGGCAGGACACGCTGCCTGTCCCTCTGAGTGGGCAGAGCAGGCTCTGTCTCATCACCAAGACATTAATAGGCTTAGTCTCAAAGTCTTCCATCTGCTGGATTAAAACTGTGGTTTTAATTAAACCAAGGAGGAAAAGACAGAGGAGGAATGGTAAAACAGAGATTGGGGTGTGGAGGTTGTGCTTTTCTTTTGTTCGTAAGTTCAGTATTTTGTGCATGAGAAGAAGTGGCCCAGCATGGTAGAAACAGGTGCTGGAGTGGGTTTGTCCATAGAATCAGTGCCTCAAGTGACAGCTTTGACATCTCCCAGCCTGGCCAGGACTTCCCAGGACTGCAGGCAGAGTGAAAAAAACCATTTTCACAAAGGGGTAGATCCTTTCTCATTAGCTGGGAGGGGTGAGATAATCTACTCTACACTTAATCAGAAAACAGTTTTGCAAAGCTTGTGTACCCAGTTGGTGAAGAACTGCACTTGGCACATAGAAAATGCACAACACATCCTGTAAACCTTTCCTAAAAGGGCATCACAAATTAATCACTCTGATTAAGTTCTTAGGTTTTTTTTTTTTTAGAGCATCATTCATCAGTTTAATTTAACATTACTTCAGTTGCTAAGGAGTCATGATTGCAAACCTCCACCAAACAGGAATTTTGAACACTAATGTCTGGTAATCTAATTGGAAAATATTACAAAGCTTAAGCTGAGGTCTACCCTCTCCAGCCACACTGCACAGTGAGACATGGAAATGTTCTGTATTATATATAATAACACTGTTTATTAGTCCAAACTTGTAACTGTAAGAGAGAACAGCAAAATCACAAAAGGCTCAGTAGAAGAGACTTGCAAATTAGTCTCATTACTCTTGAAATTGAACTGCTTTCCATGCTCCTGGCAGAGATACCTCAAGGATACTGAGATTGCCTGTGTATTGCATTTCAGATCATGATCATTCTGCTTTACACAGTAATGTACTAAGTCTCCATCAGGCCAGTGATGGGAAGGGGGATGTTTACTTAGTGATGTGTGAAATTATGAATAAATCTTCAGGAATTATTTTGGGGGATAGGGCAGTGAGGGAAGAGCTTTATTACATTCCTGGATCACCACCAACTGCAGAAATCCAGAAATTTTGCACATCCTTTAAATATTGAGCATCAAATGGGAAAAAAAAAAAAAAGGAAGGTTCAATGCTGGTTCAAATTTCTGCACTACCAAAAATGTTCCTTCATTTCAATTAAATCTTGACCTATTTTTAATCAAAAGAGCCTGCTGTGTCTTTCTGCCTCAGAAGACTGACATTGCCAGCAGGGTGCTGCAGTCTCAGGTCCCAGCTCCCTGGGGAGTGTTTTCCTCAGGACCACAGGGTGTGGGGAGGCTCCATGGGGCCATGGACTGCATCCCACATTGTCCTGTCCCCACTGCCATCGCTGCAGGGCCCTTCCCTGGTGTCACACAGATGAATCAGCAGCTGAAGCCCTAAGGATGGATCAGGATCCAACCCTAAGGATGGATCAGGCCCTTCAGCTCCCAGCCCAGGCCTGGCACAGCCTGGGTCATTGCATGGACCCACTGTGGGATCACAAAAAGGGACTCAGCTGGCACTGAGAGGGACAAGGCAGAGAGACAGGCCAGTAATTTTTCTAGATGAGTATTTTCAAAGGAAAAAGATAGAGCAATGTTTTGAATAAGCTCCTGTGACATAAATAATAAATAAGCAATGCAAACTGTATATACATATACACATACATGCATGCATTATGGAGAGCTCATCTTTACTCATTAATTCCCTTGGGAGTTAGAAAATCACAGCCAAAACCAATCATTTGTATGCAGAGATAGACTGCACAGAGAGACAGAATTTTCTGTTCTTACCAAGACAATACTTTTTGGAAAAACCCCAACAAATTAATGTGAGCCATACTCAATAATTTTGTCTAAACAAACAGCAGAAGAGATGTTTTCAAAAAGTAAGGAAATAAAAAAACCGACTGATTTTTATATTTGTAATTTCATAAGCTTTGATTTTACAACATTGTTCTCGAGACCTGAGCAATTCAACCCTTGTATGGTACTTCTAAAAAACGGAGTGTTTATTGCACTAGCATGAAACAGGGACAAGTAATCACCAGATAAAAAGGTAGAACTCCACTTATTTGATTTTAAGAGTGTTTAGAACAGTCTTTCCACCTTTTTGATTCATTACTGAAGCCAAAAGGTTCCCAGCTCTCCCAAGGAAACTCGTGTGTCCGACAAGTGGCAGGTGAGCCCTGAGCCAGCAGCTCTGCATGTCCCTACCACTTCCACTTCAGGTTGCATCTTTAAACCACAAGGCACAAATCCTTGAGCAATAATATTTAATCTGATCTTGCATAATTTGCTGAGCATATAAAAATTGGGAAGATCAGAATAGTGTCTACCACCAGAATGAGTTTGGTGATACTGTCTGATTTTTAAAAAAAGTTACTAAAAAAATAAATGTTTTCCCGGGACATTGGGAGGATGACATGCTCTCTTAACACTTGATAGGACTTTCAATCAGTTTCTCCTGCTTTTTCCTGGCTTTTTGCAGCATCCCCCTGACTTTATTTCTGATCTTGAACATTGAAGGTTTAATCAATCATTGCTCCTCCGGCTTCTGGAATCTAAGTGGTTCAAAGCACTTATATTTACTGAATGTCATTAGGCCATGGTGATGAAGTAGCTCTGCTTGGATCTTTAATATACTCCTTGTCATAAAAAATCCCATAAGACAGAGCTGTCTTTACCTGGAAGCATTGTACCAGTTGAAGCCCTGGGCACTACTTGGAGTGGAGAAGGACTGATCTTCCACATTCCCCTTGGCTAATCTTAAGGTTAATAGAAAGAAGGCAATAGATGCTTTGTGAATTACTGCTTTGCAAATTAAACCTTCTTTCTTTGTTGAAGGCAAGGCTGGAATGTCCCTGATTTTGTTACAGAAACCTGCAGTAGTTGATTTGATCCATAGTACCACCAAATTTTATCTACTGCACACTGGAGAGTTGTTTCAGGAGGAGATGACAGATGCCACCAGCAATAACAAAAGCACAAGCCCTTGGATATGTAACTGCAATGCAAAAGACTTGCTTAGCTGCTTCAGAGGTACCAACACACCTGGCTACAGCAGGAGAGGAAAACTGGAGAGCTGCTCCCTGGCGGCTTGAACAGCTCCCTCTTCTGCAGGCAGGCACGGAGGAGGCCTGTGGGAGTCACAAACTCTGCTACTGGGTGTCCATGCTCTGCTCTAGGCAAGTCTCCAGCAATCCCCTCAGCTTGGTTTTTCACTGTATAAAACAAACCCCAGCGAGGACTTGTGCCATGGTTTTTCAGAAACCCAGTTCCACAGAGCCACAGAACTTCATGGTGCCAAACTCCCATGTTGGGGCTCATCAGGAGTTAACTAATGATAATATCTGTCATAAGTACTTCTGGGAATGGAAAAACATCTGCCTGCATTGAAGTTGGGCATCATTCTTTGTAAATACATGCTGAATATTTTGAACAAATTATTATTACACTTCAGACTCTCCCCTTCAAGATATTCCCCAGTGATAAGTTTTGCTTCACGCTGAAAGAAACTGGTTCTTCATTCAAAAAATTAAATGTTTGCCAGAATGGCATGTTAAGAATCATAGAATGGTTTGGGTTGGAAGAGGCCTTAAAGCTCATCCAGTTCCAACACCTCTGCCATGGGCAGGGACACCCTTCACTAGACCGGGCTGCTCAGAGTCCTGTCAAACCTGGCCTTGAGCACTTCCAGGTATGGGGCATCCAAAACTTCTCTGGGCAACCTGTGCCAGCTTCTCACCACCCTCACAGTAAAGAATTTCTTCCTAACATTTAATCTAAAAGAAACCAAACCCTCTGCCCCTCTGCTTCCAGGCAGGGTGTGGCTCTGCCAGCTGGTGGAAGGGACCCAAGAGTACATCAGGCAGGAACTGCCCTGAGCCTTCCTTGAATCCCCAACAAATAATCCCACAGCTGCTTTGCCTTGAACATCTGGAACACTTATTCTGTTTGGGCAAGTCATCAGTAAGTGTTACCTTACCTGTATGTAAAAGAGCACTTAAACTTTTCCTTAATTTGCAGATTCCTATTTAAGGTTAAACTCATGTTTAAACAACAAGCAATTCTTCTTCTTTAATTAAGATTTATATCGGTTCCCCTGTGTAGATGAAGCAATGAAGTCCTAATGAGCAGAGAGTCTAATTATGATCATTCTGTAATTGAAATAGTGGTGTGCCTCAGAATAAGACTGTTATTTTGCCAGATAATGGACTAATGAGCACCAAAGAAGTAGTAAAAAAGGTCTGTAAAAGACTCTTGCAGTTCTTATGAGGACAAGGCAGCATGTGAACATCTCCATGTAGTATTCAAACATGTAAAATTGAATATATAATGCAATACGTCCAAAGATTTACATCAAAGTGTTGAAGTTTACATCAAAGTGGCTGAAGGTCAAGGGCATACCAAAAGCAATGGAATTAATTATTAATGTGAGACAGAAGAAAATAAGCCAGAGACAGCTGCATGAGGTGATTTAGGAGACAGATTAAAAATATAAAAAAGGAAGTCAGTGGGAGGCAACATTGGGAAATGATCAACATCCACTACAATATTGGTCCCATCGGCTGCCAGCTCCCTCCACGTTCTGGTTGATGAAATACACCAGAGTCCGATATTTTTTCTTGCTTAAATGACCAGCTCTAATCATGAGCTCTACACATTGCTGCTTTCTTCATCGTTCAGCTGGTCAGGAAAGAAAAGATAATTACAGAATGTTTGTTTAGTAATTGTCTGCTTCTATTTTGGAGTTTGCTTCTGATGCTAACGAATGTGACTCCATTATGTCATTTATCATGTGAACAGTCAGGTTGAGGAACATTTTAAATCAGGAACTATTTTGGTTTGCATGAGAAATAACCCCACAGAACAACTGACAGCATGTGTGAGCAGAAAAATTCCATGTCTGAAAAGGATAGGTTAGGTGATTTCACCAGATAAAAAGCTAAAGGAAATATCTTTTCACCAAGAAAGCAGAACGTTCATGGAGAATGGAAGAGTTGTAGACCCATATTTTTCCTCACAAGGAAGTCCAGATTTGAAGTCATTTACCTGGCTTGAGAGGTAACATTTGTTTTCTATTACCTTTTCTCCTATTACCCTTTGCAAAGGAGAACTTTCATTTCATTGGCTGCGCTAATAATTGTACTTTAAACCTGACTTAAGTACAGGTAAACAGGCTGTAATTGTATCTCAGGTGTGGCAAGAGCAGAAAAGTGGAGCTGAAGGAAAGAACCAACCAGATGTTACCCATGGATATATCTGGAAAGCCATGGGGAGTCACAGGTTATTTATAAACAGCCCCCTCCCCATGAACCTGTGTTGATATCCAAAAGATTACATTTCCTGTGTTATGCTGTAGCACCAGTACATGATGTTTTCCTGACTTAATTCAGCCCAATCCCATTAGGATGGGATCCCACACATATTCCCCATCCACATGGACAGGTGTAATTCTTGCTAAACCTGAACATGGTTGCTTGGGCTCAGGCAAAAGGCTGCAGGGAGCACACAGCCATGTGAGAACAAACTGGAAATTTCCTCCAAGGGTATTTATTTTTCAGCCTCAGTTTGCTGGCTGATTTCGCAACTGTGGGTTGAGAAACCTGTCTGAAGTGACTGGCCAAAGAAAAAGCCCCATCCATTTAATAGGGTGTTCTCCCAGTAACAGTGGAACAGAAGTTGTTTGACAATACTTTGGGTAATGTATTGAAGACTGTAGATGACTAATAATAGCAGTGCCTTTTTTTCCAGAAATATGAAAGTCATAAAAATGATGGTTTAGAGGGACCAAAACTATTTATAAACTGAAGAAGAATTCAGTGAAGAGTTTTGACTAAAAAGGAGTGGAGGGGAGAATTTTAATGTGCTTGAAATAGAAGTCAAAATCTTAAAGAAAAAAAATGCAAATCTGAAGTATTTTAAGTGGTTTTAAAAAAAGTTGAGTGGCTCAAACATGAAAGGACACCTTTTGTTTCAGATCAGATGAAGATTTTATGTTTACCAGGATGAACAACCTTGATTTGAAATGTCCTCTAAGTTCAGCCTTCTCAGGATGGACAGAGGACTCCAGTTCACCCAGGATCTTTCATCCATGCAACATACAGAGAAATAGTAATACAGAGAATGTTAACTGAAAAAAAAAATTAAAGTTCTCAGGAGCATTGACTTCCATCATAGGGTTTATTGTTCATTTCCTTTTGGCCAATTACTCTCTTCAGAAATGTCTCCGGCATATTACGAAGACGAAGTGTTAAACCTGGGAGGTCGTTTCACTTGCAGCCTGCCGAGAACATCTTTGCATTGCTGGTTAACGACTTGTGAACTTCATTGTCAGATGCTGCTCTGCGCCTTTGCATCTCCCAGCGATGGCTCCGTGCCACGAGCACAGAACTGCCGGGCTCCCGGGGCGCCTCTCGCCCTTGTGAAACTCGAGTTCATTCTTCTGCTCCCCGCGCTTCCTCCCTGAAAATTTATGACTTGCTAACAAATGCGTTGCTCTTGATTCCCTCCTCTTCAGTGATCTTTAAGATCTCTCATTTCATAAGGAAGAGGCAGGTGGGAGATCTGCTTCCAAAAAAAAAGCCGTTTCCATAAGCTTGTGGAGTAAGGCTGCCTGTATATCCATCCAATTTCCATTGACTTAATTCAGTCTTTTTTTGTCAAGTTGCATAGCTGTAATTAACTGCCCAAACCGAAGTGTTTTCCTCAAGATGCCCACACTCCTGTGAGAGCTGGAGGTTTTACCCACACATGCTGGCAGCAGCCTTTCATCATTCTCCATATAAATGGAATACTTCCTCTACTTGCCTTTACAGCTGTTCTCTGAACACCATCCACAAAACTGATGAAATATTCCTGTGGTTCACCTATTCCTTCAAAAACCTTTGTCCAGGCTTGTTTCATCCTGGGAAGCTTACAATATTTTTTGCACCTTTGTGGTGGCACAGAGCTGCATTGCACTGATCTGGCACCTGGGAATCAATAGCAGTCAGGGTAAGAGGGATTACAGCACATTCCCAATAATTGTGCAAATGCAAATTTATTACTCAAAAATCCTCTCTAATGTAAATCCAGTGAGGTCAATAGAGGTAGAGCAAAACTGGCCATTCTGCTTCATCTGTTATCCTCATTTTTATAAGGATAGATAGCAGCTATTAAGAGAAAGGAACTTTCAAATGCCTGGAAATACACTGACCTGGGAAAAGAGCTGCAAGGATGACAGAAATCACTCTGTGCAGATGGATATTCTGCCTAACCAGAGCAATCAGCATTGCCAAAAAGCTCCACCAGTGTGAACTGCTACATCTCCATTAGCAGTGCTGATTAACAGGAGCAGAGGGTCCTGCCCTTTGGTTAAAACATGCCAGCCTGTTACAGAGGAATTCCCAATTTTGGCAAGTAACAGCATCTCCCTACATCAAGGTCTTGCTAACCTGCAGCTGCCCTTTCCAGCTACTGTGTAAGGTTTTCTGCAGTTTCTTGAGTTTGCTCCTAAAATCTTCTGTTGCTTGTGCAATCCTTTTATGAGCTACACAAAAGAATTGTTTTCCTTAAGAAATCCTTAACATATGCACAGATAAACTCAGAGTCTAAAGGTTAATGTTGCTTCATCACAGCTGAAGTGAAATCAAAGATTTTAAAAGTCATTCTGCAGAATGATCTTGCATTTTTAGGGGAAAATAAACAGTTATTGACTATAATAATAGGATTTTGGAATATGATAATGGATTTTTTTTCATTTACCACACTTGATGCTCTTTTTTTTCCATAACCATTGTAGTTATTATCAGACAGTTATCCAGAGAAGCTGGGTTTTGTTCAGAAAAAAAAAGACTGATGAAAAATTATTAAAGCATATAAACACCTGTATAAACCTATGTCAAGGCAGGAGGAACTCTTACAAACAGGTAGGATAAAAATACACTGTATTAAGCCTTTTCTTGTTTTTATAAGATCTTTTAATTGGCTCCATTTACCCAGGAAAGACAATGTGTTAATTCAGTGCCTTTTCCCTGCTGCAATGGTGTCAGCAAACCATCAGCCAGAGAAGCCAGGAGCTTGAAATCATCTCCTGAGACCATTCCCTGCAGAAATACCCATCAGTGGGGAATTGCCTCGATGCCAAGGCTGTAATCAGCCTATCCAGCTTTATTAATCTGCTGACAGCTTGCCACTTCTCACCGGCATCACTGAGCAAGCGAGGTAAACTGCAGCCTAATTAATGGCCAGGCTAGAGGCTTTCTTCAAAGACTGAGACAGATGCTGGTCTTGCCCAACAGAAATGCCAACCCAGTTTAAGTGTTCCTGCAACCTCCACAGTCAGGCAATTTATACAAATCTGGTGTGTTTGAATACACAGTGCAAAAGGATGTTCAGGCATCCTAAACACAAACGGTGTCCAACGGGCGTGTACCTGTGGGTCACACACCTGCCAAAAGCCAAAGCCTTCAGTAGGATGAGAGGATATTCCTCTCCATCACTGCTTTGAAATAGCTTTAGTTTGTATGAAACACAGACTCATAGGACTGGAAATATCTCCGGCCTTAGGCTGTATCAAAACACGTGTGACAGAGATTTAAATGGACTTGGATGCAAGTCATGTAAGGTCAAGTTTCCATTTAAGAACCATTTGCATTAGCAGTCCTACCACCGTGGTAACACAGGGGAAGAGACATTAACGATGTTTAGCACATTAACACGGGCAAAATCTATTTGCTACATCCTCAGGAATAAACACAGACAAACTCATAATGAAGCTGTGCTTCCAATTGCTCCTCACTGTGCAGGGCTCCTACAGAGGTTCACACAAAATGCCTCACTGGGCAGTGAGATCCAAGATCTGGCTGGGACATAGCCAGCACAGCAGAGAATGCACAATCCATGTCAGTCAGGCTCACACACAACTGTGACTCCCTGTGCATTCTGGTGAAGGTGCAGTTCATACCTGTCTGAGAGCCATGCCTGTCTGCTCAGCCAGGCACAGCTCCTCGCTGCAAAATGGTCTCAGCAGAAAATGTTCAGCTCCATGTGTGGGTAACATCAGCTCCCTTGACAGAAGCAGATGGGAGGTCCATGTGCTGCTATGTCAGAAATATCTGTCATTTTCCCATCTTCCCTGTGTCCTGTATCTTAGGTTATCAGGCATGCTCCTGTCAGTGCCAGTTAAAAGGCAGGTGTCAAACACAGAAGGCACGTTCATTTATAACTACACAGACTATAATTATATGTAGTCTAGGGCTTATTTCCTGAACTAGGAAGGAGGAAAAATGGGTTAGGTGGGTGTGAGTAACAAGCAAGAACATGTCTTTTAGAGGTTATGAAACTACCTTGATCTCCCAGTATCAGCAATGCTGGCTAAGAACAAACAAATCAGAAAATTCTATGCAGGCTGAGAGTTGGGACAAAAACAAGGGAATTGGGAACTGACAAGGGAATAGTAACAAGTTTCTGATCGAGACTGGGAACTCAGTATTGCAAACAAAAATGGAGGAGAAATATGAGGTCAACACTACAGCTTCTTTGCAGAAAGCTAAGTGCAATCTTGGAATTACCAGGTGAGATATTTCAGTGAGAAATGGGGACTTCATTGTCAGTGTATGAGGCATCAGTGAGACCTACTCCCATTTAATACTCTAACTACTTTTGATAATCCATATGAACTTTGAGATTGACAGCACAGCAGATGGAGGGAAGAGGTCTGAGGTGAACTGAGAGTCATTTAGGAAAGAAGATTGAAAAGCCAGTCCTGTGTAGCTCAGTGAGAAAGGGAGACAAGAACCATCTCCATAAAAACACCTGAGTAAGGAGAAGTGAGCAAAACAGCCACTGAAATGAGAGCCAGTGCTGGTGCCAGAACCTGTGGGGAAAGGTTCCTGAGCAGCAGGGACATGGACAGCCTAGGAGAATCTCATAGAGGGGAAACAGGCAAAACCACAAAATTGTTTAAAGTCCAAGCATGGTCCTTTCATGAAAAGGACCACAAACATTATTCCTGGCACAGCAGAGAACTGGGCTCTGTGATCCAGGATCCTCCTGTGCTTGTAACTTTAAATTGCCTAACAGGACTAGAACAGCAGCAAAACAAAGCCTTTGGCCACTTGTTACTGGAGGTCTGTGGAATATTTTCACAGCAGTTGCAATGCCAGAAGCTCCAGTGTCCTGGCTCAACACCAACACATTCCTCTGCTATTTAAGTCCCCCCCGTGGTTTCACTTAGTAATGCTACTCTTTGCTCCCTGTCCAAAAATTGTGGAACAATATTGCCTTTTTGAGCTTAAAAATGTTTTCTATTTACTGAATTGCTCTTCAAAACATAGTGTAATTCACTCTAGGGTGTAACTGTGTTGCATTTTAACCTGCACAGAAATAGCATGTGCAAGCGTGGAGAGAGGATGGGAGAAAAAATAGCAATACAAAAATATCCTTATGACAACACTGAGCCCAAGTGAGAAATATTACCCTTATTTTACCGTAGGAAATTTTTGATTCTTTTAATCCATAAACAAAAGGGTTTGAAACCTTTCCTGTGAAAACACAATAAACAGGTGTGGTTTGGGGCTTTGCTATCAGCTGTAGCTTTTAACCAGTCTCTGGAAATTTGGTCTTGAAATTATCTTATTTTATGAGCCTTTCAATGAAGTCTAAAGTTGAATTCTGGCTTTTCATCAAGATCAGAGAAAATTAATGACCCTGGCCTAAAGCCCCTAATTTGCACTGTCAGGCTTGGAGTTCAGAACAGTATGAACTTCCCAGGGTGTGTGTGTTGGTGACTGTTAACCTGCATTACCAGTATTGCAACAGTGCCTGGATCCTCCCAAACAAGAATAATGACATGTCCTAACCCAGATCTGTATCTATGGATGGCAGATATTATGTAGAACAAGGAATTATTATTATTATTATTAATATTATTTAATTCTTGAAACAATCACCAGACAGCTGAGCTGCTCCCACAGCTGCATTAGGTATCATGACTAAAATATCCAACCCTTTTGTTATTTCATCTTCTATGAGAAAAGTGGACTGTCATGTTTCAACAGATGATTTTAAGCATATATTTCTCAGTAAGTATGCTGGAAAATACAGCTCATAAAATGTGCCTTGCTATTCCAGTTTTGTCTATATTCAGTACTGCAGCCAAGTTATACAGACACCTAAAGTAGCTCCAGAGAAGATGGGGTCCTGGAGCAGTGGAGGTCGCATGGAGCAAAATACTCACTAATCTGCCCTTAGAGTGGGGTAAATTAGTCTTCACAGAGCTCTGCCTTAACAAGTTGCTTTAATATTTGGATGGAATTGGGTTAGAGATGGCTTGAGTGGAGCTGATTCTAAGCACAAGCCAAGTAGGCAGATTTTCAAGGGCATTCACCACCAGGACACAAAAGCTGCTGAGATAAGAAACTTTCTGCCTAATTTTGCTGTGCCAGAACCCTGGGAAGAGAAGGAGAGAGAGGTACAGGAGGAAGAGTTTTCCTGCTGGAGCTGCAGGGACAGCACTGGCTTCCCACCACAGCTCCTTCCCAGCCTGGCACAGCCAGGCTGCAGCTCCTGCTCCTCAGGGTGGGGGGGAGCTTTAGGTGTGCCCACCTTGGGGAGCTGGTGGGGCTGCTGGGGACAGGGACCCCCTTTCACAGCAGCCTTGTGTGCAGCAGTGCTCATGCAGACTTGCAGAGGGATGGGGAGAGGGGGGCCATCAATGGCTATGATGCTTTGGCCAGACCCTGCTCCCCAGGACAGGTTTGTTACAGAGGAGCTTCATGGGATGGGGTGGAATTTGGTCTCCTAGACATCCTGGAATCACCTTCTGAGGATAACGACTGAGGTGTTGAACTCAGTCCAGGTGTTGTAGCCAACAGTGCTAAGAAGTGCTGCAGCACTTTCAGCAGATAGGAGTTTCCTTAGCACTACAGGCTTTGTGTCCAGCCATTTCTCTCTGCTGTCATTCTGCCAAGATGTGATAAAAGTTCCAATAAGGGCAGGTTACTCACTGCCAGGATGGAAGAGACTCCAGGCCAACCTGAGAGGACAATGAGCTTTCCCGGGCAAGGGCACACCTACACTAGGGGATACACTTAAAATCACTGGCCACATTCTCCAGGAGCAGGTACTGGCCCGAATCTCTGCAGACTTTTTATTACACTCCTCAGACTCTCTGACACAGCCCTTGCAGTCTGTTTCAGGTGCCCACTCCTCACCCATCAACAATTTCAGCCTCAAGGATGTATCAAGGCTGTATCTGTGCCAGCGATAGAGCAAAAACGCCGACACTTCTCTGGTCCGAGCTGGCATTAGAACGTCCAGGGAGTCCTGGGAGGAAATTACCGGGAAGGAATCCCAGCACAGCAGACAGGACAATGGGAAACTTTACTTTCCCAGGGGGCAGGTGGCCCGCAGAGCGCTCAGGGGCTGCGGCAGCGGCAGGGCTGTGTCCGCCAGCCCGCTCCATCCAGAAACGGTCCCGAAAGTCTCCGAGGGCTCCGGGCGGCTCCGGCCAGGAGAGGGAGCCGTGGCCCCGCGCACCCCGCCCCGCACCCCGCCTTCCCCGGCCCGGCCCGGCAGCTGCGGAGCGCGGAGGAGCTGAGCCCGCCCGGCCCCGCTGCCCCGCGGGCACCGGGACCGCCCCGAGCGCGCACCGAGCGCGGCCGCGGGGAAAGGGGCGGGCGGGGCGGAGCGCAGCCCGGGGCGCGGATCGGGGACGACGGCGAGGAGGCAGAACAGGAGGAAGAACCGGAGGAAGAAGAGGAGGAAGAAGAGGAGAGCGCGGCGCGCCGGGCACAGCTGTGCGCTCCCCGCGTCCCCAGGTGAGCCGCGCTGCGCGGGGGTGCGCGGGGGACGCCCGTGTTCCCGCGGGCAGGGGCGGGAGCAGG
>VWZP01000481.1:2361320-2521288 GCA_013396995.1 Dicaeum eximium
GCGGGTTTGTGTCCGCCGCTGCCGCAGCCGCGCTGGCCGTGCCCCCGGTCCCGGCGTGCGGAGGGATTCGCTTTATTTCGCTCCCGTGGGCCGTGGAGATGTGGGTATTCCTGGCTGGAGCGCTACCCGCACTGAGAAACGCAACTTTAATTTTCATCCGGATTGCAAATCCTTGAGCCTCTGATAGCTGCTCTCTGCTGTCAAAAGGGTCTCTGAAATGAAGTGGGGAGAGGAAGGGGTCAGGTTTAAGCCGTAGCAGGGAAATAAAGTGGAAGAGACGTGTCCAAGAAAACAGACTGGAAGCGATTGGAGCTGGCAGCAAGATGGCCTTAGCTGTGTTTGTTGGGGGCAGCTGCCCCCTTACGGGAAGCAGTTTTGGGGGGGGAGGAGGTATCTGGAGGGAAACTGGATGGTTTCCTGAAAAAGAAGGGGAAAAAGGAAACCATCAGTGGTTCACTGCTTCAGGTGTCCCTTTTCTGTGCCAATGTCGCTTTCCCGTGTTACAGTGGCACTGCTTGTTCCTCACCCTGGGCTGGTTTCTTGGAATGTGCCTGTACAGTGCTTGGCACAACAGAATCCTGATCTTGGGGCTTTAGGATGTCACAGTAAACCGGATTATAAATGCCCTCTCACATGCACACTCTCTCTTTTATTCCTGACCTCTGCTTTGTGAATAGCTGGTTATAGTGCTTGGATAAAATTCTGGTTGGCTTACAGATCTTTCTTTTCTTATAAAATGATGGATTTTGTTCCATGCATTCAGTTTTTTGTCCTAGGAAAGGCTTCTGGATTTGTGAGATTGCAGCAAGCTCCTTGTAGTTTAAAAACACCTATCTCCTTTGTAATTAAAAAGTATTATTTTCCTGACAGTCCATTTTTAACTGTGCCCCTCTCGGGCAAGCAGAACTGTCACCCAACATATGCTTCCATACCTAGAAGGATTGTGAGGTGTTATTTATTAACTGTACTGTGGAGAGTCCATATCTCATAACTTAGAGGGTCATTTATAACAGGTTGCTTTTGGCAGCTCTTGAAGATTTACTTGCTGTCTTGTATTCCTTGCAGGAAAGGCATCCCTTGTTTTCATGGACAGCACCACTCAGCCCACAGGCTCTGGGGTGGGCAGGCTTGGTGCTGGAAAGGGTCCTGCTTTCTGTATTGCCTGCCTGTGGTGAGCAGGAGAGGGTAAGCAGAGAGGATTAAACTCTAAAACCCAGGTATTCCACCCTGGAAGTCGGCATGGCGGTGTTGCTTGGAGCACCGTGTCTGGAGGAGCAGCTAAGGATGTAGGATAATGAAGGACATGGAGAGTAAGCCTGAGAGGATTTGGGGTGGTGGAAGCCTGCAGGGCACTGCAGTGGCTGGGAAATGTTGAGCTGGGAGCTGCTGCATGGAGCTGAGGGAAGGGGCTGTGGGGTGAGAGGTTGTGTTTCTTACTCCATGCCAAGGCAGGGGGCAGGGCTGCATCCACACAGCCCTGGGATTGCTTTCCATGTCTCTGCTTCTAGCTGGAGTTCAAAGTATCTGCATTTGATGTGGTGCTTGCTGATGTCTGTCCGTGCCTCCCCAGAGTTCAGAAGGTCTCTGGTCTGTCCAGGGTGTGGAAGGAGAGCTTGGGTATGAACATTCTGGGCTTTCCCTTTCCAGGCTCTGTTGCTCTGTGCAGGTATTCTGCATTTGAGCATGAGCACATGCAGGGGGGTGAGTGCTGCCCTGTTCTGGGCTCCAGCAGCCTCATCCCCAGGGTCAGGCAGTGCTACCCAAAAACACCTGGCACCACAAAGCACGCAGAGATAAGAGAGACTTGAGAGGGAGGGTAGGGGAAGTGGTGTAGCAGCCTGGATACTTGGAGGTGTGGGAAATGCCTCCCTGCTGGCCTCAGAGCTGTAATTTTAAGCTCTAAAATAAGCATTCAGGAAGAATGAGGCAGAAGGATTTTGTCCTAGCCTTATTCCTTTAAGACCTGCATGAACCAGATGCCAGCTTTAGGGAGGAAGAATTATATTCCTTTAGAATAAGAGGCCAACATTTGAGGTTTTATTTCTTCTTCTCACTTCTCTGTGGATTTCTCTGTTGGTTATTTTGGCAGGCACATGATTCATATTTCTTTCTCCATCTGTCCTGGGTCCCCTCTCTTGTCAAGTGTCCTCCCATTTCAGCAAGACTCTGTCTTGCAAGAACTTGCCATAAAGTCCTTGTGGCTGGTGGTGTGGGAGAGGAGGTGCCCCAGCCTGGCTCTCAGAGCACAGGTTGCATTAGCCAGGTGGACAGTTAGGAAGATTATATCAGCATGTGAACGCATTCATGTATCTTTTTTTTCTTATTATACAGTAATGGGGAGTGCTTTGGGAATAAAAATAGCAATAGGGAAAAGCCTATATAAGCTGAAATCTGTGCACAGCGCCGCGTTATCTGGGAACTAAAACACGTTCTACAGTGCAGCTCTGCTCTCCTCCTCCCTCCCCTCTCCTTCTCCTGACACAGCTCATGGATTTCAGTGCCCCCATGAGCAGAGCCTGTGTCCTCTGTGCTGCCAGGCTGATGCAGCCCTGGCTGGTGGCAGCTGGAGCATCTCTGGCTGGGCAAAGTGGGGCAGATGCGAAGGCAGCAGGGGGCAGAGCTGGCTGCCAGGTGTGCCATGCCTGGGCTGACCCTTCTGCACACCCTGCATGTGCAGGTGGGGCTCTGCCTTCACGGTTTGTGGCTGCTTTGTTCTGCTCCACCATCAGCAAAACGTGTGGCTGAGATTCACTGCTAAACTGCAACAAAGCAGCTTCTTCTTTTGGGAGGTATTTTAGGATTTCTCCCCCTCCCACCAGTGCTTCTGCTGGGCAGAGGGGTAATCTGAGATTTCTCAGCCACAGTGCTGCTCTGTGTGAGGCTTTTGCTGGTGACTGAGCCAGATGAGCTCAGAGAGTGCAGGGGGGGAACAGATCTGGGGAAATGACTTCAAATGGTGCCTATGCTTTAGGGAATTTCCATCTTGGCCGGTGTGTTTAGTGTGTTCAGCCTCAGAGGTCCCAGTAAGACACATGCACAGAACATGATATTTATAATTTCGGAGTCGGATTTTGCAGAAAATAAAATACAGGAAAATGAGTGTACAAGTGTATGTATTTTGTTATAGGGTTCTCTAAAAATAGTTGCCTGTAGAACAGTATTTTCACTACAAGTAAAGAATCATGTCTTTAGTCAGCCCTTTGTTAATTTAACAACTCTCAGTTTCATCAAATGGGAATATATCCCCAGGAATTCCTCTGACACAGGTTTCCCCTGAGTCTGGATGATTATCGAATTACAATTTAAAGAAAATTACAGCAAGGATAACTGGATAAAGATAGAAGTATCTGAGAGTGTTAGGGAAAGAGAAGGAGAGAGTGTGAGAGAGTGAGAGCTTCACTTTCTCATATGAGCAAATGAGAATTATTTCAGTCCTTAACTTTTGCAGTGAGTGGATTCAAGGTCCCTGGTGTTTGGATCTCCCTCCTCTTCTCTCCCTCCCTCTACTCTGTCTTGTTATGTGTTGACTTGATATTTAGATGAAAAAGTTACACTGAGTCTTAGGGAGTCTTTTTACATTTACATGTGTTAACAAAAAGAAACTGTTAACTTAAATGCTGTATTTGCAGCAGAGAATAAGACATTTCCATGAATCCTGGGCTCAGTCAGGAAAGTGGTAGGTGGCTACTTCTCCTGGGAACACTAGGAAGGTGCCAGAGAGCCATTAGCTTGGAAATCCCACTCAGTAGGGCCACCAAGAGCTGCCAGCTCTCTCTGGGTGCCCGTGACCGATGAGCCCTGCCTGGTCCAGCGCTCCCATCCCTCATCCTCTGCGGGCACTGACAGCCCTGAGCTGCCACAGCAGAGCTTCCAGTTGGTTCACAGGCATTTGAGGCTGCCTTCAAGCCCACTCACTCATTATTTCTCATTGCTAGCAGCTTGTTCAGGCAGGGCTGGGCAGGCTGTGCCGTGGGTCAGGGGCACTCTGGGGACAGTGGCAGCTCCGTGGTGCAGCCTGGCAGTGCCAGGTCACAGCGTGGACTTGGGCTCCCTGCACAGCTTTGCTTCAACATGAAGCTACACGTGAATTATTTACTCACACAAATACTTAAGAAGCCTCTTCAGCTTTACTAAGCCAAAGTGTTATCAGAATTAGAAGAGGGCTTTAAACAAAAAAAAAAAGTAAAGAAAAAAGAGTAAGTTTTAATACCTCTCTCTTTATCTGGGAAAGCTGCTGGGTTTGCTTTTTTTGTTTGTTTGTTTTCCTCACAGTTTTGTTTAATCCCTCACATTACTAAAATAAAAGTGTAGTGGAGTGTCTTGCCTCTCTTAGGCCTGATGCTGTTTATTTAGAGGGATGCGAGATTTTTCCAGTGTTCTGAGGAAGATTCTTAGATGTTTGATCAATTTGTGTGTAAAAGCTTGCAGAAGTGTGACTTTAATGTTTATCAGTGCTGACAGGATGTTGTGGAGTTGTTTAACTGTATATTTGTAAGAATTATGCTGCTTGGCAAGAAGGACATGTTTTCTTCTCAGAGGGAATTTTTGTTGGTTTTCTTTTTTTTGCCCTTTTTCTGCCTGTGAGTTGTGGTTATAGCTTTCTTGATCATTCTACTTTTTGTTTTAGATGTAAATAAAGAGCTAATTACAGTTAATCTCAGTGCAAAGGAATGAAATTTTAAAGAGTGAAAAATAACTCCCATCTGTTGGATTTGCAGTAACATTTTGGGGTTTGCCTTCTACTTGGAAGGATGCCAAAACTTATCTTGCTCAATTTAAAGTTTTCTTTGCACTATTTAAACTGGATTTTTAATAATTTATAAAAACAAACAGAAATGGAAATAGCTTTTCAAATTATGTTTGGTCACGTTCTTTATGTGGTGGTTGCTAAAATGTGAACAGCTCTAACTGAAATGAGTTCAAATTCCACCACCAAATTCTATAGGAACAGGTTGAAGACCTTCTGGAAAAGCATCCATTTTTCATAGCTGTGTATTGCATTTCTGTTTCCTGCCTGCTTGGGCTCCATGTGCCCAGCTAGCCAGCCCCAAAATGACTTGTTCCAAGGGACCTGTTCCTTCAGTAGTTGCTGTTTAAGATAGGCTCAGAACCCCAGTTTTTTGTGGTGGGTATGTGTTACTTTTAGCCCCATCAGCTCCACTGACTGTTGAGCTCAGGGAATTAATCCATACTTTGCACTCATCTGTTATCTTTCATCTCAGCACCTCTAAGCACTTTAGAGATATTAAGATGCACTGCTGTGGTGTGAGATGGGGAGAGGCTGTTCTAAATGTGGCTGGGGAAATAGAGGCACAGATTTCAGAAGCCTCTACTAATGCACTCAGTTCAGGGACCAGCCATTTATAAGTTCTCTAATGCCTGATTATCAGGGAGGCACTACAATTTTTCATGCACTGCATTTGGTGATTGATGCCTCCATACAGATTTTATGTATATTAGCCAGAAACTCATGTTTCTACCCTAAACTAGAGACTGTTTTAAAATCTTCAAACTTAGAGACTTACAGGAGCCTAATAAATGGCAGTGTAAGGAGTCCAAATTCCTGATTATTTTTTCTCAGGTTAGTCCTGTTGCAAAAAGTAAAACCTCACCTCCCTCCCACCATAGTAACATGCAGGGCCCCACCTACATGAATTTATTAGCAATCTGTTGAGTCAAAGCTCTGAGATGTGTAAAAAACTTAATTTGTCTGTAAGAGCCATGCAAATTCACTCTAATACAAATAACTGGATTTGTTCTGTTGAGAAATAGCCTCTCTTCCTTCAAGCACTGATACCTTCCAGCCCTTGTTTTTAAGAAGGGATTTGGGTAGTGGGAGGAGGATGTTGCTGCGCAGCCAGCAGGCTGTGGAGGTCTTGGGGGCACCCAGCCTCTCTGAATGAACATGGATGTGCTGCTGGGTCCCAGAATGTGTTGCTCTAGCAAATTGTGCTGGTTGCATTTGAACTGATGTGTTGGAATGACTGAAGGACAGAACTGAGACTCCCCTGGAATAACATCCTTGTGGACTGGGATGGGATTTCCCCTATGTCCATTCTCTTGAAAAAATGGCCGCAGTCTCAGTGCATTTACCTTTCTCCTCCTTCCTCGACCTCTCTCGTGTTGCCGTGTGGGATTTCGGAAGCCTGGTTTAACTCTGTCTCCTTGGGAGGTTTCACACACACAGACTCCCTGACCCCAGGCCATGGAGAGATGGAAACACTTTTCTCCAGGCTTGTTGTGTCTTCCTTTCCTCCCATGGCACAGGGGAGCTGTACCTTGCATTTCAGCCCTGTTGAGTAGTCCAGCAGGGTAATGCTTCCCCCTTATAAATGTTTTTGCCCCCTTACCTGTCGGGTGCAATGACTCTGTAGTTGCTGACATGAAGTGTCAAAGAGCAGGAGGGAAACTCAACCCAGCTGTGTTGGATTTTCACAGCCTGGTTTTTGGTGCTGATGGGGGGGCACAGAGGTGGCTTCTGTGGGAAGCTGGTGGAGGCTTCCAGTTTTGGGAGGACTGCAGCTCGTGGGAGGGATTCATGTTGCAGCAGGTTTGGGAGGACTGCTGCTGCTTGTGAGATTTGGAGCCATGCTAGAGAAGTTCCTGGAGAACTGTCACCCGTGGGAGGGACCCCATGGTCTCACAGGGGAGGAACTCCTCTCCTGGAGCAGCAGAAAACCTCAGTGATGAACTGACCCAAAAACCCCCATGCCCTGTCTCCCTGTGCTGTTGGTGGGAAGGAAGGAGGGTTTCGGAGGAAAAAAGGTGTTTTAAGGGCTTTTACTTCTCATTATCCTCTTCTGACTCTGCTGGTAATAAATTCACTTTGTACCTCTAAGCTGAGCCTGTTTTGTCCTTGGAGTGTTTTTTCCTGGTCCTTATCTAAACTATGAACCCTTCATTAGTTTTTTCTCTCCTCTGCCCAGCTGTGGCACGGGAGGGTGAGCGAGTGGCTATTGTGGGTGCCTGGCATTGGGCCAGAGTCAAACCATGACACCAACTTCCCAAAGACACTCAGTCATTGCTTCCTCTCAGTGCAAAGATGTGAGCCAGCCCAGGGCTGGGGTCAGCACAGATTTGGGAATATGAAGGCATCTACTTCCTGGCATTGACAGTGCTCAGAAATGAGAATTTCAGAGGCTTTTCAGTTTTTTGGCCCTTTGCAGCAGGGCTTTAGTGCATACCAGTATTTCCTTGTGTCTCTGCACCTCCTAGCCTTTGGAAATGTCAGCAGCACATGTATTGCCTTTTGTTTGTCATTCAGATGGAGAAATGAATTCATTGCCCTTGTGAGATCAATCATATTCTCCCCAAATAATTAATATTGATGACAGTCACAGCATACTGCTGCCTACAGCTCCATCTCAGCTTTCCCACTGTGTAGGTGCTGTGGGTCACAGAGCAGACTTTCTCAAAGGAGGCTCCTGGACTTCAAATTCCAGGGTGCTGTTCTTTGAAGGTTGAATTTCAGGCTACATTGATGGGGCCAGTGCAGGAAGAGCCTGAGCAAGTTCCCTGTGATGGTGCAACCGAATATTTGCAGAGGGAAATGTTAGAGACATGGGGAGCAAAAGGAATACACATCACAAGGGAGGAAGGATTGTCTCACTCTTTTTCTCTTTTCCTCCTTTCTTCTGTGTGTACACAGCTTCTTGTAGTCCCCTTTGCAGAATGCAGCTGTGCTATGCTGACCAGAAAGAGACAGGTATGCAAAAGAAAGCTGCTCTGATAGTCATCAAGAGGACCAAGTGGGTGGGTTGGGAATGTGGAGGGCTGGAAGGACCTCCAGAGAGCTGCTTTTAAGTGAGGTGCTGTCTTGGGGGAGGCTGGTAGCTCCTGGGCTTTCTATTTTTATATTGCTTTAAATTGATTGATGTGTAAAGCACACTTGGAGCAGCCTGTCTGAGCTGCAGGACAGGGATTGAAGCATCTTGATGTCTTATTCTTGTTTGCTTTTACTTATAAGGTTAAATGGGATTAAATTAACATGATTAATATAAGTACCAGGTGTGGAAATGCTGTGTGGCCCAAACTTGAAAAAGAAAAACTCATCTGACTTTCTTTTACTCTTGAATATGTTGCTCATCCCAGGATACCCAGATTCACTTGAGGAAATAATTCTCTTATGCCTCAGGAGGAGCTGGGGCTTCCCCACTGGCAGCAGCATGGGTAAACCTGATAGTGGTGCTGGAGACATTGCAGCTGCCTGAGGAATTTGTGGCACCACAGGAAAGCAGATTCTTGGGAAGGGAAGTGAAAGACAGTGATGATGTGTTCTGGAGCATGGTGGTGCCTGTTGTGTCCCTCTCTGGAGGAACAAGAAGGGGAGGATGTTATCTGAATGTAGAGCAGCCATCCTGGGAATCTGGTCCTCAAGCACTTAGTGTTGTGAGGGCAGGAGATGGAGTGAAGGAGCAGGTGTATAGCTCCAGCAAGGGCTTAAACTTAAGAAAAGAAACTCATGGAGTGTTTTTGATGCTGAGAGCCTATTGCAGGTGGTGCTGAGCAGGGCAGGCTGCAGCCCCTGGTGTGACAGGGGAGATGTGGAGTGGGGCTGCAGGGCACTGGCTGGACCAGGCTGGGCTTGCAAGGAGACACTTCCTGGGAAAGCTGCTCTGGGGTTTGAGTCCTGGGCCTGTCCTGGAAAAGGCATTAAGCCCATCTGAAAATCTGCATTGTGTTCTCTGGATTTAGAGACTTGTGCTGAGCTATCTTGGGGCTGCTGCTGTGCAGTCTGTGCACAGTGTGGATGTGCTGCTACGTCCACTGGGGCAGTGCAACAACCTCCTAGGGAGGGTAGTGGAGCTGCTTACATTGGAAAACCATTAAAAAGGTCAGGAGGCAGAATGTATAAATTAAATGCTTGTTGTCAGATGTCTCCAGGTGTTCCATGACAGTTAATTGGAACTTTTCCAGTGAGGGGGGATCTCACTTTGGATTCCTTAAGTCTTCTCAGGTCTTTGAGCCATGCTGATTGCAGATTTCTTTTTTTTTTCTGTGTAAAGATGAGTTTCCCAGTTTATTTTGTGGTAGCACAATATGTGCATATTTCTCAGAACTCTCCCTTCACTATACCTTAGCTGTCCAAAATAGAAGCATTGTGTCTGGCTTCATGGAAGATCTCAGCTCTTTTTGAAGCATGGCTGGAAACCTTTAATTCCCTGGCTATTCACACATAAAAAATAGACTGTCTTAGCTGGATACCTATTGCTTAAGCACAGAAGTGCTCTTGTAGCTCAGTGTTTGAGCTGCTCGGTGGCCAGCATGGATCCATTTGTAATCTGAGCTGTTTGATTTTATAGCTGTGGCTCCACTTGCCCCTCTCCAGCCCACTCCACAGATCTCTAGGCAATAGTCCCAGCTGCTTATTTGACTTGTCCAGGTGTGTATATTTTGTGGAGGTGACAGAGAGCTCACTTATTTTCGATGTATGAAATGGTGTGGTCTTCCTGCTAAATCGGTAGCAGAGTATAATCAGTGGCACCCTGGACCTCAGCAGAGCAGTGTGCAAGATCTGTAGCATTTCTGCTTTTCCATGTCCTGAGAGGACCCCAGGAGAACTGCAGAGGGAAGCAGGGGATTCCAAATTTCTTCAGGTGCATTTTCAAGCCCCGCCTCCACTTCTCTCCACATGCCTAGATTGCACTTTTTTCTTTTGAGAGGGTGAAAAAAAACTTCTTCCTCTGAATTCTCATTGTTAGTGCTAAATCTGCTGAAGCAAAAGGATGCCAGGAGATGGTCTCTAAATGCCAGTAGCAAATCACAAATTCCCTGCCTGGAAATCTCGCCTCCATGTCCCAAACACTGGCACTGGCAAATCTTGCACTACCAGGGAAGCTCCCAGGAATGACTCACTGTGAATGAAAGTCCCCACACGTTTTCCTGAGCCTCTGAGCTTGAGGGGAGGCTGCTGCCAGCTCTGCCCTCGGGAGCTCTTGGTGCTCTTGGAAGGGCAGCCTTGCTTCTGCAATTTGTGCTGCTCCATTGAAGGAGAAATAGCTTGGGATCATCTCCCATGGTGACTCTGGAGCATCACACTGCTGAGCTTGTTCATCCCCATGTTGGGGATTTTGTAAAATGTAATTATTAAAAAGCCATCAAGCTTCAGCCCTTGACCTGGATGTGCAGGCAGGAAGCCAGGGAGGGGCTGTGGTGGGTGACAGGCAAATGGAGCCACCTTGGATGCCTGGTGTCGTGTCCTTGGCTGGCTGTGAGCTGGCTGAGCCACTGGTTAAGAAGACTATTTCCAGATTTTCTTGTTGTGTGTTTGGTTTTGGTTTGGTATTTTTTCCCTCCAGGGTACTCAGTAGCCCTGGCTGTAAAGCTGTGTGCCAATGGCCAGGTCTGGCCAAGCAAGGCAGAAAATCCTTTGTGCTGGTGACAGGAGACACCTCTCATCACGGCAACTTTCCATCTGACTCCCAGTAGTTTAATTTCTTTTCCCCTCTGCAGAAGCAGGTGTGTAATATCTGCTGTGATTCTAGCTGGTGAAAAGCTTTCAGGCTGCTCAAATTTCAGCATTTCCTTTGGTTCTGATGACATAAATTACTTTTGTAATAGAAACATTTCAGAACAAATTCCTTTCAGCCTGCTCTGCTGTCAGGCATGCCAGGCCAGCTGAGTGCAGCTACCCTGGCACAGGTAGGACTCCAGCACTGATTTTGCAGGTCCCTGCCTTAGATGTGTCACCAGCAGATCAGTGACTGGGTCACACCTATGGCTCCTGTGATACCCCTGATTGCAGGGCAGGCTTCAGCTCTGCTTGATTCCTGCTGAAATGTGCCTGGCTGTTTGAGAGCTGCTGCCAAGACAAATGGTGCTCCCTGCCCTCAGGAGAGATGGAATGTTTTTTCTGAGGGCAGCATTGGGGCCCTCTGGTCAATGTGCCTGTGCTGGAAGTGATGAGTATGGCGTGGCATGCACGAGACCAGGGACAGTGCTGCCAGCTGCTCTTGGTGCTCATCATCAAACTGCTGCTGGATCCCTCCCTGCTCTGCTCCTGGGAGCCATCTGGGGATGAAAATTGTAATGAATGCGGTTATTCCTCCTGGGGAGTAACATCTGGATTTCCAAAACCCATGGCCTGTCTTTCTGCCCAGGTGTCACATTCTGTTCCTCTGGGACTGGGCACCTCTCTGCAGGAGGGTCCTCTGGGCAGGACAGAGTGGGACCATGGACACCACAGCAAAGGGCAGTGCCAGGCTGTGCCCACGTGGCCTCTGGAGGAGATGCAGGGGCAGAGAGACACTCCACAAACCCTGGCTAAGTGGCACCAAGATGCTTTATGCTACAGTAATTCCTCCTTTTGTCTGACTTACTCCTGTACATACTGAAAAGCAAAAGTGTTTCCTGGAGGGCTGAAGGGCCTTTTCCTATTTTCCATTAGTGTTTTTGCTGTTACTTTTCTGCAGCTGCTTTTTCAGGCTGCCCTTTGTCTGCCTTTTGGATTCTTTGAATTTATTTGAACTGTACATCTATTTTCCCTGTAAGAAAACCCAGCAAACTCGTCAAGCAGCCTTCTCCAGTGCTGCTGTGTGATGATGCAGGGACCAGGGCTTGTGGGCATGCTGTGACTGGGAGCAGAGCTGTGCCCCTTTCCTGAGCACCAGCTCTGCTCTGCAGCCCATCACTCAACCTTCATATCCATGTCCATGTGGCAGAGAACCAAAGCATAGCCCACTCTGGATTTTACCAGCCTTCCTGTGTTTGCATCCCATTTTTGGGGCTCTCAAATGCTTTTGAGTTGGGACAGAATTACAGAAAAAAAATAGTATGTAAAATCTGCTTTGGCTGAAATTATTTATTTCCTCTTTCAGAAACTGCCTTATTTTATATTCCTTTTCAGTCAGAGCACTTAGTGGCAAGGTTCTGAAGGGCGCATTTGTTCTGCAGGCCGTAGTGTGACTTCTCAGTGAAAGGCAAAAAACAAATCAGCTCTCCCTAGAGGCCTCTGGTTAGGAGGGACAGAGGCATTTTTCTTGGAAAATGCAGCATTGTTCTGTAGAATTGGTACAGTGTCTTTGAGAATAGGTGTGCAGTAGTTACTTTCAGTGCAGTTCTCTTTGTTAATTACTTGACATCTGTCTTTGGGTTTATAATTGATTGGAAAGTGTGTGGGCTTTGGGGGGTCTGTGCTGCTAAAGGCAGGAGGGAGTGATGCCTTGCTGAGGTTTCTTCAGCAAGGATGTTTTATTAAAAGGTGTTTTATAGAAGAATATTCATGCTTTTTTCTGACAGAAAGGCCACTTTTGACTAGTATCAAATGAAAAAAATCAAATGTTTTCTTCCCCTTTGATGTTAAGAGCATGCGACTCTTCCACGACTGCTTCCCCCCACCCCACTTCTCTTTGCTCCTCAGTAGACATAAGGTGAAAGTTGGAAGAAAAAAGTGCTAAGGAAGGAAGAGGGAACAATTTCTGATTTGAAACAAAGTGAGCATTTGAAGTTAAGTTCCTTAAAAAAACTTCTAGCAAGGGCTGTGATGGATCATTTTCCCTACCTGCTCTGTGAATTATTATTAAAATGTTAATTTATGGGGACATTAAGAACACCTCAGAGTATATTGGTCTCGTGAGAAGTTCCTGGAGTGCTGAGGATGTATCAGAGCTCTCCAGCTGCCTTCTGGCTGCTCTGATTGCCTGCTTTCTAGCTGTGGTGTGATTTCTGAGCTGGTAAGCTCTCCTGCTCACTGATTTTATTCCTGGCTCCCTTTAGCTTTTCCTTTTATTTTTATTTGCACTGGGTGGATGCAGTTGGGTGAAGCCTTCTGCTGCAGCCTGGGTTTGCACTCCCTGGCCTCTGGCTCATTCGGGTGCAGCCACAGAAACCGGTGTTTGGTGCAGTTCTACAGAATTGCGCAAGAAGTTCGTCAGACACTGCTGGAATTGCGTCATAGGCAGGAAAAATGGCAACATGCTCTCTCCTGTCACGAAACACAGGAGCAGGTTTCTGGGAAAGGTTGAGAAAACTCTTCCTTTCCTGGCAAGACCGGGGTGGGTTGTAGTGCTGTGGTGTCAGGTTCTTAAGGGCATTGCAAAACCCACCCCTCTCTGCAAGAGGAGGCAATGCTCTTCTCCTGTGTCAGCACAGGACTGCTGTGGGAAGGCCTTTTTGGGGGATATCACAGCTTTGGGGCTGTTTGGGTTTTGGAGTTTGAGTTATCATGTGCCACAGGAATGGAGCTGGGCTGGCAAGTTCTGGCACGGTCAGGGCATCCAGGAAGGAGTGGTGCCTCTCCTTGACCAGCCCTTGACTCTGTGTGTGTCCCTTCCATGGCCCTTGCATTTTGTGTAGAGTGGGAGCAGCCAGGACTGTGGTCAGCTGTGTCCCTTTTCTATAATGGAGAAATTGCTGTAATCTGACAAGCTCTGTGTCTGTCTGTCTCCACTGATAAGATCTCTGGAAAGCCTGGAATGAACCAGAAGTAAATCACTCTGTGTGTAAGGCTTCTGATTTTATAGCTGGGTAGAGCAAGAAAAAAGGATTTTCCTACTAGTAGGCAGAGCATGGAAATCTTGGATACCTTGCTCATGGGAGCAGAGACCTGGTGCTCTGTGAGACAGTTGAAAGGAGCATGTTCCTGTGAGCATAGCTAATGGATGTAAATATTAGCTCACTGCAGAGTTCATGTATCACCCAAATGTAGTGGTTTATTTTGGCCTCAGGCCACGCAAATGGCCTTGCTCAATACGAGGGAAACTCATCCAAAGTCTCTAGTTGTTGCTGCTTGCTTCAGGGCTGAATTCAGTCTGATTTGTGCGAAATGCAGGAGAGTCACTGGAAAAGGGTGAGTTAGGACACGCTGTGCATTTAGCTAATGGCAAATGGAGAGGGAGCCATGAGGGATCTTTATTATGGGAATGAATCCCCACCACGGTTTACACCCCCTCTCTTCAAGCATCTCAATTACCAAAAGTTCCTAAATTCCTACCAGAAGTGCAGCATGTTGGATCTCTCTGTCCAATCTGATGGCATAAAGATGTTTTATCTTTCTCCGGTGTTCCAAGGGGTGGGAGTACTTAATATTGTTTCTTCCCTATGGAGTCTTAAGTAACACTGGGAGCTGGTTGTAGGTGGCAATAGAGGGGTTTGATAAGCAGCTGGCATTTCAGTTTGGAGGAAGGTGGTAGGGGATGATCAGCCCTCTCAGCTGGACCCCAGGGAAAAAAAACTCGCTTACTTCTTTGCTTCTTGACCATTTTTGAAAGCCTGATGGCTTCAGAGGCACTGTGCAGCTCTTTCCATGGACTGTGCAGGGAAGAACAGGCATGCTTCAGATTTCCTTTGTCTCTTTGAGATGAGCCCAGCAGAGGGAAGGCATCGCACAAAGGCTTTTCAGATGTAAGCACTGAAAAGGAAGGATTCAATATCCGCTGCTGGGTTTGGAGTAGTGCAGTTCACGTGTCACATTCTTGTTAATCTCTGCAATCTGTGCCATCTTAGGTGTTCTCTGCTAATGCTCAAAGCCCTTCTGTGTACTGTATGTATTCGGGACAGGTTTTTGAGGGACATGTTTAAGGGAGCTCTGTGGCTTCTCCCCCCACACTTTTAACACATCCTGATGGAGCAGGTTTCTCTGTCATCTCATGAGCACATTCCTGACAGTATCACCATGCTCATTACTGCATCTGCCTGGCAGAGCTGAGATGCTTTGATGAAGTTCAGCCTTTTAACCATCTCTTCTCCCTTTGTGATCTGACAGCACCGAGGCCTATCAAATGTGACCTTAACCCCTTTAATGAGAGCATCTAGTAGATGTCAGTTTTCATGACTACCAGCTTATAAATTGCATCCTGAAAAACCTAGAAACAGAGGGAAATTTAATTCCAGTGAGTGAGCAGCTCTGAGAGCCGAATGCCAGATACTGGAGCGGGCAGCCAGTGAAACTCTGGCAATGCACATTTATCTCAAATTACAGGAAATTGTGTTCTCTAGTGGGAATGGAAAAGTTTGGGATTGTTTTTTTCTTATCACTGCTGCTTAGAAAGTATAAGCCTTTGTTTAGATCCTTTCTGAAAAGTGTACAGACCTGGCACTTGTTTACTCCTGCAAGTTCCAAGAAGGGTTTGACTGGGAAGAGCTGGTGAGGCTCTGTCTTGCCTCCACTGCCTGCAGGAGCAGGCTGAAGCAGGCTCTGGCAGGCAGCCCCTTTGCAGGTGACTGGCAGCAGTGGCCAGTTTGGACTGCTGTGGTGTGGCTGTCCTGTCAGTGTCGGACCTGTGTTCAGCGCAGATGTGCCGCAGCCACCGCGAGCGCTCTCTGCACTTGCTCTTAGACATGACCAGGAGGTCTGGGCAAAGGAACTTCTTTTGGCAGTCAGAGCTTGGGATTTGTAGCCTGCAAACGTCCATTTGACTCCTTATGCTTCCTAATACAGACTATTCCAGTGACTTCAGTCAGTGAGCTGGGCTGTCCTCCTCAGAGCCATCACCTCCCAGGCTTGGCAAGCTGCCTGCAGGCAGAGCAACGCTGCCATGAGGGTGCTGTTCTTAAGGAATCTTAATGAAATAAAACAGGGATGTGCCAGAATGAAAGGATCACTGGGTGGATGGAGGAATAGACACATATACTCAGAGTTTAAAAATAACCTGCAGTGGTACAACAGTGTCAAATAACCAAGTCTGTGTGCTTTGTCTCCCAGGATGAAGATGGTCAGTGTCCTGCTGGTTTCACTCTGGCTGTCCATGGTCACGCTCAGCAGAGGCTCGGGTAAGGACATGGCATGTGATGTACCTGCCCACTTACTGTGCAGACAAGAAAACTGTCTGCAGCGGGTTTTGAGCATTTACAGTATTTCTGGATTGAATGGCTGTGTGTAGAACACTTAAGTAAAATGCATGACCACAGTGTTGGTTGTGAGGGGCTGTTGTACAGTGCCCTGTTTAGAGAGGACCAGTGTGCTGTGAACAGGTGCATTAGCAAATAGCAACAGCAGCACCTCAACCTAAAAGTGCTTTGCAAACTCCAGCTGTCCCCTTTGTGAGTACCATTATTCCCTTCTGTGAGGGGTCAATCCAGGGCTTGGTCCATGGAGCTGCCTTGTCACTGAGTTGCAGGAAGGACCCAGGCTTGAACCTGAACTCTGCTATCCCTGGTTGGATCTGGAGGGGTCTGAGATTCAGCTCTCCAATTCTGACTCATGCCTCAGCAATGCAAGGAGAGAGGGGAACTGGTAGAGTAAGAGGAGCTCTGATACCCGTCTCACTGAGTCACTTTCCTGACAGGAAATATGTTGTCATGCTCGCAGCTCCTCTGGCACTCGTTCAGCCCAGCTCTTGTGAAGAGGCAGATTGTGCATGTCTCGGCTCCGGACTTCCTATTTGGGGGTGGAAGGAGACAGCATGATTTGCAGGAGGCAAGTGGAAAGGGGGAGGGAGGAAAGAACAGGAGCTGGTTTATTGGGGGGAAATGTTCAGAAATAAGGGCTGTGCAGGGGTTTGACGTGTACCCCCATGAACTCTTGTCCCTCTGCAATGCTGGCAAACAAGCAGTTACAATATACCCCGAGCAGATGAACAGCTCTTCTGTCATTCTCTCTTGGACTACACTGAATTATTGTGGGCCAGATTCACAACGTGCACTTCAGCAAGGTTCATCTCAGTGCAGTGTTCGTTGCAGAGGCTGAAGCCTGGGAGGTTTTTCTCCTTGGGCTGCCCAAGGGCTGCAGGCACTCACAGCAGGCTGTGATCTTTTGTGGGGAATGTCCCATCCTGGCTAACAGGAGCTGGGTGGAAGTGGAGAGCAAAGGGGAAACAGCCAAGGAGAAAGAATACATGCCCTAGGTCTCCTCCACTAAGCCCTGGGTAGCAGGAGTGTGTGGGGAAGGAGGGATCCAGCGACATGGATCTCAGCTGCTTGCTGGGAAAATCCCTGCTTTGCTTATGCTTCTGGACGAGCTGTTCTGCTCTCCACCAACGCAACATCCTCCTCCTGCTGAGGCAGCATTACAACACCCCACGTGCAGTCATCTTGGGATTTTGCAGAAATTGGAGGTAGATGCAATTGAATCAGGATTGCCCAGGAAATGTTAGAGCAGCTCTAAAGCTAACACAGTCGTCTGGGAAGAAGCTGATTTCAGAAATGAGCACCCTGGCATTTTGGTCACACAGGCTGGTACCAACTGATCTGGCAGAACCAGAACCCTCCATGCATTTCTGCAGGGCATTTAGTACTTTTTAAATATTTCTCCTTTAGCAGAGATTTGCTGTACAGGGTGGCCAGAACCTGTGTGGAGTGCTGCAAGAATGTAAGTCAAGGGGTGATACATGAGGCACGTGATCAGTTAAAATACACTTCTGAAAATCCACTGCAGTGTATGCATTTAATTTCCTGCAGGTCTTTGGGTGTCAGACACACTCTTCAGTTCAGAGCTTCCTTTTTGTGCCATGGACTTCATAAACCAGCTTGGGCTGTCAGAATGTCCTTTGTTATTCATGATGGGCTTGGATGGCTGTTTGTACTTGGATGGAGGGGCAGCCGTCTGTGCAGCTCTCTGTTTCACTGCAGGGTTTCCTGGGACTGGCACCAAAAGGATACTGGAGCTCATTTCACCCTTGCAAAGTCATAAATAGAGAGCAGTATGGTAGAGTGGCCTTGTTCTGGAAATGTTACAGCATTTGGGCTTGCTTTTCCTTCTTGGAGCAGGGCATGTAGGTGGGGGGAGCAGAGCCAAGCTGAGCTTATCTGGAGTGAATGCAGAAGGGCTTTGCACAGTCTACAGCTGCCCTGGTGGTCACCTAACATCAGGCAGGGCCATGGAGATGGGTAGCTCTCCCTGGGGAATGTGGCTCCTGGGATATTTAATGTGTGTGACTTGGTAGGGATTTGTCATTTCACCTGAGTCCTTTTCTGTCCTTTGACTATTGAGTCATGTAATGCTGCATTGTTGGGACTAGCTCTCTGACCAGCCCAGGCTGCACTGAGGAAGGCTGGAGGCAGGGATAGGAGTCTTCTTGTGGTTTGCTGCCACTTTTCCTGCCTCTGCCATCCTTCCCAGTGGAGCAATCTGATCAGCAGTGCTGACCAGGGACAGCCCAAGCCAGGGGAACCAGCTTTGCTGAGTCCCAAGCTCTGTGAGCTTACAGAGGAGGTGAGGAACCAACACTTGCTTAATTTCAGCTCTAAAATACCAGCATTGCTCTGGCTGCAAGTGGCCTTTCCATCCAGTTGAACCACTGTGGCTGTTAGCCTCTCTGGCAGTGTGTCAGAAAGCTTTAGCATTATGTTTCACCCTACTTCCTACTGGAGAGACAAACCCACAAACTTTATTTCCCCTCCAGATTTTGCCTACAGCACTGTGGCTCTAAACATCTGTTCTCTGGGCTCTGCTGTTTCTGCTGCGTATGGAGGCTGGTGCTGAAACAAAATCAGTTGAAAGGGAGGTGCAAGCTGTACAAGGGAAGAAATGTGATCTGAGTAGTGTAGAGTAAAAGATGTAGAGCCTGAGACTGAATTGGTGCCTGAGTCTTCTGTTCGCTCACGCTGAACGCGTGGGCACATCTTTTCCTGGTCTTGAGAATATACATGATCTGCAGTGCATGGGTTTGAATTCCTCACTTGTGACCTTTGGGTCAGTGTTTACAGTGGTATTCAAGGTCTTCTGCTTTCCTTGCCTATCTGAGCCATCCTTAAGATGGAATTCATGTTGTGGGATGCTTAATGGACCCAGGTGTTCTGATAGCCAGGGAAGGATAACAAAACAGGGTCTGGTTGTACAATAGTTTCTTTGGCACTACTGAAGTCATATAAATACACACTGGCTCAAAAGAGATGAAAAACCAGTTGGACAAAGAACATAACAGCCATTATGAATACAGAATAATGTTATCTTCTTGTTTCTGAACAAAGCTGGCCAATGTTAGATACCGACTTATAAATAAGATGTAGCTGTAATTGTGCTGCTTGTTCCATCTTTTTCTCTCTGCTAACCAGGGTGCTCTCTCACCCTCCAAGAGTTCTGACCTTTTACAGAGTGAGGGCTGGGGAAATGACTGTGGTTGGGAGTATTGCCCTAGGGAATTGCAAAAGCAGAAGAATATTGCTGCCAGGAGAGGAGGAGCAGCCTCGTGCTGATTATCTAACAGACCCATGTAGTGTGAGCAGGTACCTGCTGTGCATAAAGAGCCCTTTGGTGGGGGGAATCATCATGTTTGCATAGGAAATGCCTCTGCAGCTCCCCTGGGGGATATCAGACAGGCTGTGTGGTAGGATGAGCCCAGGACTGGGCCAGAATGATACCCCAGTATGGCAGGTAGTGGCTGGAAGGCAGCCAGGAGCTTCTCTCCTGGGAGCTTTATTTCAGGCTTTGCTGTTATTTGCTGGATTGTGAACATGTCTATTTACACTCCCCCATATCAGAGGCTTTCAGCTACCTTGGTTTTGTCTGTTCTGAAGTTGGCTCTAAAGTGCCAGATGTCACCAATGCTTCTGTTTTCAGGTGGTGGCTGGAGCAGTGAGAGCAGTGAGTTTCTGGCAGCAGTGAGAAAGAAACAGAGGTCTGGCTCCAGAGGTCAGAGCCACTGCCTGCACTGTCTCTCCTGAGTGCTGAACTGCACTGTGTATCTCTCTCACGCTTAGCAGAGAGGCAGAACAGTTACTTTTGGCCAGGGGAAATTTGCAGATTAATAAATTACTATCCGTAAAACACTTTGAAGATGGAAAGCCCTGTGCAGCTCCTCGGGATTATTACTATATGGCTCTTATTCTACTGATGGGGTTCCAGTGGCTGTATTTTCCTTATGATTTTTGACAGCCCCAGAAGCTGAGAAGCTTATTTTAGTGTGTAAAGTCAAAAGAAAAATAGATTAAACTGCATTATTGTTTTCTAAAGAGACTAAATCCCTCCCCCACCATCATCTCCTGGGATTTCCTGACTTCCTCCTACTCTTCCAATCTCAGCTTCTTGCTGTCCTAATTTAGGACTTGATTTTATAACCATCCATACCCATCTGTGAGCTACTGTGGTTGTAGAAGTTTATGGCACTTGGGGACATGAAGTCATTTGACACTGAGGGTGTTGAAAGCCGCACAGCCCTGGAGTGGATGGAGATAAAACCCGTGGAGCAGAGCTGACCTGAATGCAGACTTGTCCCCATAGCCTCCCTCCACACCAGCCAGAGCTGTGCCCACTGAGGAGATAAAGCCTCACGTCTGCTTCTTGTCAGCTGAGGAAATGGGCTGTGAGGGGTGAGCTCTGTGCAGGCATCACGCTGTGACCTATCTGCACTGAAGTGCAGAACGTGTCAGGAAAGCACCCCTTTCTGGGTGTGTTGCTGATATGGTATTGAGCAGTCACTTTTGCCCCTGTGTGTGTATCAAATGGGGCATCAGGGAGCTGTCATGTCCCCCTGCTGCAGCTGCAGGGTTGTGCTCTCCCTGTCAGAGGTTTTGTGACACCCAGGTGACTCCGCTGGACTCTTGGACCCTTACAGTGCATTTTGCTGCCTGCTGTGTTTGTTCAGTTCCCATCCTTGTCCAGACCACTGCTGCAGCATCTCTGTAATGCAGACACCCCTGTGGGATGCACAGGGAAGAATTGTTGACTGTATTTTACAGGCAATAGAGCACCTGGCTAAGTGCAGTAGCTGGGTAGCATGGGTTTAGCTAAGCAAGCCTGCTGGAGTTTAGCCTGGACCTTGTCAAGTCCCAGTGTGGTGTCCCAGGCACACAAGAGCCCCTGCCAGCTTAATAAGCACAGCTTAGTGGTGATGCTGATCAGATAAACCTGTTTTCATGCTGGCTCTCCTACAGATGACTTTGCAATGGGGTGTTCCATTTCCTGTACTTCTCCTCTTCCTAGGCTGCTCTGCTTTGCTTCATGCATACATTTTCTCAATGGAGTGAGATGGAAAGTAGCTCTTTGCTCTTCTTACCCTTCAGGGAAGCAGTTCATGCCCCTACCTTTATCGTTTTGATCTCAAATTTAGAGAAAGCCTCCAGAAAAATATGTCAAGCTTGCTAGAGAAATCTGAATATAAATTTTTTTGTTTGTTTGTTTTTGGCCCAGTTGCTGGAGGTAACCAAAATACTCTGCCACATGCAGTAAACAGCTTTATGCACAGATAGAGGGTGAAGTCACAGAGCTCACTGTGGAGGAGTTCTAAGAGACACAAATAACAACTACCCCATGTTACAGGCTGTGCTTGATGAGATGAGGCCATTCAGAGTCAGAAGCTCTGGGCTCCATTACAGAATCATCATTTTTCGGATGTCTTGCTTTGGCTTCCCCTGAAGTCAACAGAAGTTATGCAGTCAGCTTGTTTTCCATGACTTTGGCAGAGGCAGGTTTTCACACCTGTTTAAATTAGACATTCAGGGTCTAAAGTTAATCAACTGCCGTGTACAGGTGCTTTTTGAAACACAGCCATTCTGCAACAGAAGGTCCTTTTCCTTCTTCTTTTCTCAGCTGTCCTACCTATTCAAATCATAAAAGCACCTGAGTAGAGAGAGAGGCTCCATCCTAGTGTGCAGCATCCAGATGAGAGGCTTCTGTGGGGACATCACAGCTCAGTGGCAGCACAGGATGAATATGATGAAACTTGGGAGAAGTGTAAAACCATGTCACCAATGCCATCACAGCAGAGCTACGTGGATGGGGTTGGGCTGTGTAGGAAGTCTGTGCCAGGACCACTTCCACCTCCTTGCTCTGCTGGAGAGGCTGTGGGAGGAAGGCAGTGAGGTTATGAGAGGCCTCTTTGGATGGGTTTCCACTGGAAGTGAGATTATAAATTTCTGCCGAGTTGGCACAGCTTCTAGGCTGAGCCTGCAAGGCAGCATTCAGCTACAACCAGTTTTTAGGTGTTCTGTGGCCACTGTCACTGCTGCAGAAGCAGTGAGAGCAAAGGGTGAGAGCCAGCTGATCTTGGCTGGGCCTCACCCAACTTCTGCATCATTCCCACCCATCTCAGCGTGGTTTGGTTTGTGCCTCTTCTACCAGTTAAGGGCAGAGCTTCTCATTTGTTTTGTTTCATGCTTCTCTCCCTCTGCCCTGTTGTATGGTCAGATGGGATACCACTGAGCAGAGACCCAGCCAGGGGACAGGGGGTGGTCTGGTGCAGGGTGGAAAAGGAAGAATGCAGGCACAGTGGGGTGAGTGGGTGCTCCTGGCCCTGGCATAAATGGGAGATGCACCCAGGTGTGGTGCTGGCCAAGGCTCCTCCATTCAGCCTGGCTTCCTCTCCTTCCTTCTCACTGACTGAGCTTGAAAGATGGTGGCGAGGAAAATTTTTTTAAGGTATTAACGATTAATTCTTGCTTAATTGCTTTGTGTGATCAGCTTTTTCTGCTCAAATCACATTGTTGGTGGAATCAGGATATATCAATGTGTGTGTATATATATTTTTTTTTCATGGGGGTGGGACTGCTTTATGCCAGTGAAGGGTCAGTCATGCCATTTTTTTCAGGCTGTCTCCAGTTTAGATTGACACCCAAGTAGTTGCATGCTGATGTTAGCAGCAAGTAGGCTCTGAATATCCAGTAGAGCTTAAAATAGTGGAAAGAGCACAAAATGTTGTAGGGAGCTGTTGGATGCAAATAAAACTATAACAATAATAATAATGTGAGTATCCCCTCTACTTAATGGGTGTGTGTGGACATGTTGCCCCACCTGCTGGGCTCTGCTGCAGAAGTGCCGCCACAGCAAAGGTTGCTGTTGTCACAGGGAGAAGAGCACTGTCAAGGCTGAGGAGGAGGAGGAGGCTCAAGGTGTGTGTGAGGGCTGCCCTGCAGTTCTCACACATTTTATCAAGCAGAGCCCAGCTATCTTGGGGGTAAAACACCCCAAAATGTAGAAATAGCAGTGTAACTGTCAGCATGGCACAGGGAGGAGGGACGCTGTGCAAAGCACCACGATTTCTGTCCTCAGTGTTTTATGTGTTGAGGACATTTTGGTGCAGCCTGTGGAGTTCTGCCATCTCTGCTCTGAGGGATGGGTCATGGCAGTGCTTCCTGAACCCTCTCCCAGTGCACAGCTGCTCCTGTGCTCGGGGTGTAGCTGTCCATACCAGCAGTTATGTGCTGTGTCTGGGGTTCAGCTCAGAGCTTGCAGCACCCCAGGGCAGAGCACACGTGGGGAGCCTTAGCATCACCTGTTTGCTGTGACAGCATCCCTGAATCCAGGCCAGCTCTGAGCCAAAATCTCCAGCTACAGCTCTTACAGTAAAACAATAATAGCACCCTCTTCCCAAGCCAAGAAGACAAGGCCTGGGCATTGTTTTAGAGAAATGTAGGAAGAAAATAAAAGAAAATAGTTGTATTAATTTTCAATAACTCATTCAGGTTGAATGGGTAAGTAGTTTTACAGTGCTGATTTATGGGCTGTTGCAAAATGCAAGAGCTGCTCATGATTGCAAATTCCATTGATCTTGACTCCGAGAGTTTCAGTACAGTAATGTTTTATATAGTTTCTTCTCTCCCCAGTCCTGCCATTTGAAGTAATAAGGATGATTTGCCTTTATGCAGCCCAAGAAGAGACACAAGTCAGGTGCTGGGAAGAGAACATGGGCATCCTGATTTACAGAGCCAGGTCTGCTCCTTTCAGAGGGGAAGCCTTTCTTTACAGAAGAAATGCCCTCTCCATGAGTACCAGTCCATGCTTTATGATTCAGTTAGCAGGCAGTCTCTGCAGGCTCCTGTGTCTCATTGCCACTCTAAGGACACTTGACCATGCCTAGTTCATGGCCCCACCAGCATAAAGCAGCCTGCTGGCTCCAGTTTGCCCTGATTGTGGTGGTGATGGGTCATTATGCTCCTTCCCATGGCGTGAGGCTTCCAACAGTGGTTTGGTCTTTGAAAATGAGCCTCAGCACTGCCTGTGGTAGCAGCCAGAGTGTGTGATGCTGTGCACTTTTGAAAGATCTGTATGTTTTTAGATGATGAGTTCTCTCCAGATATTTGGGTTGGGGTTCCTCTGAACAAATGCTTGTGTTCTGGGTAGCTTCACTGCCTTTTCCTAGCCCAATTCATTCTCTTCCTCCAGAAGTAGCACTCTGTCATATGGGTGTTTGGCATACTGCAGGAGGAGCAGTGCAGCTTACATTTACATTTATGTGTAAACCTGCCAGAAAACATTTCTATTCTTACTGGCCCAGATTCCTCCTGCCCATGACTAACCATTGCTGAGCCATAGGAGTTAGCATCACTGCCTTTAAGTGCTGCAGGCGTGTCTTTTCAAAGATTTATCTCTTCTTTTTTTAATTAAGTATGAATTTGGGGTCAAACTACATCCCCATATTTAGGGAAGAATAAATGCCAGAAATCCTGCTTTCGGCCTGTGAAGTCAGTTCAGAAGAATTCAGAAGAATTGGGCTCAAAGAGCATATTGTATGCTGTTTCTCCTCTCAGTCTGAGTTCTTCCAGTATCTGCAAATGGGAGAGGCTTTGCAGTGTCGTCTCTGGTGAGGCTGTGTGTGATGTGCTGAGACACTGCTCCCAAGGACTGCTGCAGGCAGCACACCCCTCTCCTGCTTGACTCATTTTGGGTTCTCAGACGTCAGGCTGCCCTAGCAAATGCCTCCCAGCAGCTCCAAGAGAGGCACTGGGAAGTGTGCCATGCTGTGCTCTGCCTTGTCGGCGTGGGGAGACAGGAGGTGCAGTGACAGCAGCTTCTCTTTGTGCCTCAGTTGGCTCTGACAGTGCAGGTTGCTCTCAGGTGTGCTGACACCCTGGTACTGTGCTTTGCTTGCACTGAGTCCCTGCCTGCCTGGACATCCTGATGGGTAGGAGGAAGGGAGTGGAGAAGAGTGCTCGAAAGAGAAATGGCTTTGGACTGTGCTTTTTGTGATGAAACTGTTGGGTAATGACAGGAACATTTTTTTAAAAGAAGTAATTAAAGGGAAAATGCTCTCTACAGCTTTTTCTCATGCTGGCTGGTTTCTGTGTCAGTCCAAGTCTGCTGTGAGCCACACTGAGCCACTGCCTGTTGTTGAACTCTGCTTGGGGTTTGCACCTGGGAATACAAGAGAACCTGCTGCTACCTCCTCCATACTGTCCCTTTTGCCCCCCAGCCTCCAGTTCTAAACTTCACTATCACCAGTCTTTCTGTGTCGCTTATTACTGCTTCTACTCATTGTTTTATCCTGGTGGGCACAGGTGTCACATGAAATCATCACAGGAAAGACAATCCTCACTTCTGGAACCCACAGTCCAGCTTCTTCTGGCAGGGAAGGTGACCCACAGCTTTAAGGGAGGGTTGATGTTTTCGAGTCCTTTTTCTTTTTCCCTTCCTATTTCAGCACTTCTGTTTCCATCTTCCCCATCATTGTGTATGGATGCATACACACCTCTGGCATTGTTGTAATCTAAATTTTATCTTCCCAAATAATACTTTTCTGGTAAATTTTCTTGGAGCTCTCCAGGAAGCCTAGTTTTATGCAGGGATATCCAATTCTATTGTCCTGATGAGAGATAAGTAGCTTGGCAGAAACGTAGGAGGTGTACAAATGAAAACAGAAGTTTCCAGGTTCTCTAGAAACGAACACAATGTTCTTGCTCTGTTTTATAAAAGCCCAGTTTGCTTTCATTGAAAAGACTATGGTTTTGTCTCTGATTTTAATGGGGGCAGGACCAAAGGCTGTGGGGAGTGTGGGCAGGACTGTTTTCCTCCTGCAGACTTGCAAGCCTAAGGCACCTTGTTTTTCCTGGCTGCAGAGCGCTGCGATGACTGGGGTGTGGACACCATGAAGCAGATCCAGATTTATGATGGGGAGCCTGCCAAGATCAAATGCCCACTTTTTGAGACCTTCTTGAAGTACAACTATAGCACAGCCCATTCTGCTGGCTTAACCCTGATCTGGTACAGGATCGCCCAGGACCGGGATCTGGAGGAGCCCATTAATTATCGTCTCCCGGACAATCACATCAGCAAGGACAAAGACACCCTTTGGTTCTGGCCTGCTCTTCTCAATGACACTGGGAATTACACCTGCATGCTCAGGTAGGTTGTGTGGTGCAGTTTCTGTACTCTTCAGTGCAATCAAAGGGCTTTCATGGAGGCGGGGAAATGATGCTGTTAGCACCAGATCTTTCTGTGGGGAGATGACCATTTACAGAAGCATTAATGGGAAAAGAATGTTACAATTATAGGACTGCTCAGTGCTGAGCCAATTTACATGGCAATAATGCTTGGAGCCTTGCAGACACTAATGAGCATGCCTCTCCTTGCTGCAAGTGTCCGTGAAAATATTATTGCTGAGCTCATGGCAAAATCCACAGGCACTCACCATTAAGAAGTGATCTGCATGTCTAGAGTAAAAATAGCTTCAGATGCAGGGGTAATGTTTTGACTGCACGCTAATTTGGCAAAGATTCATGATATTCAGACTTCTAGGAAATTAAAAGTGTCTCAAACTGTGGTGGAAAATGAACATAGCATCTGCTGTGCACAAGAGCTCTTTTTGGTCTTCCTCACATTGTCTTTTGTCTGTGTCTTTGACCTTATGATCTGCTTTAGCAGCAGGGGAGTGGATGTTGCTTGTTCGTCATCTTTATAGGCTTTTGTGAGCTTGTTTGGCCACCTCTGCTGGGGTTTTCTTTTCATTTTATAAATGAGTCAACTAAGGCTGTACATACCTCATCAATGCTGTGATGCTTGTTATTGCAGATGTAATTTTTATTTCATTCCACTCCACTGCTGTAGGAATAAACAAGTTTCAGCTAATCAGCTCTGTTCTTGTCCACCCTTAGGAACACAACCTACTGCAGCAAAGTTGCTTTTCCCTTGGAGGTTGTTCCAAAAGACCAGCACTCTTGTGTGAGCCAGTCCATAAAACCCACTGAGGAGATGTTCTACTTGGAGCACGCCAACCAGAAGATCACATGTCCAGATATTGATGGGTTTTACCCTGCCAGTGTGACACCAACTGTCAAGTGGTACCTGGTAAGAAGGACTTTTTTGGGCAGCAGGGGGATGCAGTGGTGTGTGTGAAAAGGCAGTGGTTGGCATCACAGTCATGGAACAGCATTTCAGTCTCCCCAGTGACGATGCTGTTAATGAAGCTGTACTAATTTTAAGAGTTCTGCTTCCATTGAGTTCAAGGGTAAAACTGCTCTTGGAAAGGAATTGAGAGCTAACACTGAAGCTTTTCTGACCAGCGTGCACAAGTGAAAAACACTCCTAGGAGGGATTTAGGTGTCTTAGTTCAATTATGGGCAGTGTGCCTGACCTGCTGTGTGTGGGCCTCTCACTACCCTGTAAAGGAAACTGTCACTCATATTCCCTCTTCTTTAAAAAACCCCACCTGTCAATGACAATTGCATCCTTTCCAAAATCCTCTGAGGTCAGGAAGTGAAGTTGTACGTCAGGCTCTGCAGAGACAATTGGGTGTCCTGTTTGACACAATTCAGCAAACCTCTTTTCTGAAGACTGAGACATCTCTACCCAACCCTCAGTACTTTTCTGATCATTAGACTGTCTCCAGCCATCCTCAGCCTCTTGCCTACAGAATTACTGCTCAATTTTATTAAATTTGATTTCACTCTTCCTCCCTAGTCAATAGAGACAATGGATGCCTTTAGTCAATAGAGAATAAGAAGTCTCAGGGCATGGAAAGTCTGAGAGTTATGGGAATAAATTCTTTAATAACATCCTATAAAGTGCTTTTGTATTTCTAGATAGAAGATTTTGTATAAATGGATTTATTAATAAGGGAAGTTGTCAGCAAATGTATCTGCTGATTTAAAAAAAATTTAAAATACCCAAAAGGAAAACCCCACCTCTAAAACCCTTCAGGAAAAACTTCCTCTTGTATCAAGAGGAGCCGTTTCACTCCAGTAGTTTAAATGCTTTACTTGTATCATTCATTGAAATTCACATCTCAGCAATCAATTAGCAGAATGAAACAAAAAGCCCCTTGGAAGTAATTTTTCAGGCAGCAAGTCATCCCATGCCCAATAAAAATCATTAAAAATGGTATATGACCCCTGTCCTAAACTACCCCATTAGGATGTATCTGATTTGGAAATGTACCATTCAAAAATAATCTTAGAAAATGTGCACATCTTTGGGTTTTATGACAATCAAGATGTTATCTGCATAACCTCTTTCTGAAAAGGGATCTTCAGTTTGGTATTTTGGCAGTTTTCCTGCCTCGCCTGACAGAAAGAGAGGAGTTATTAAGGTTTATGTACTACAGATTCTCATTTGCTATTTGCAAATTCTGGGACCTCATCCTCAGCTGAAGTCAGCCAGGAGAGCTTGATTAGTCCCGAAAGATGGACATCAATGGGGTGCATGTCCTTTAGTCTTAGTATCCATTTGTGAATACGTCATCATTTTCTTCTTACCACTTTTTACTTTTATTCTTCACTCTGCTGAGGTGCTCACTTTGACTGCCAAGGTACTTCTGGATCAGAGATCTTTCCTTTATAAAATTGTCTGTGTTTAAAGTGGGATAAAGCTATTAAGGTGATCTGCTTCATCACTTCATTTTCAAGGTGAACATAGCAGTCTATACTCCAACATGCTCAAAGTTCATGGTATTTAGGTCTCACCTACATCATGATCCCAAGTGTCATATTAATAGTTTAAAATCAGATCTTTGTGGTAGCATTTAAAGCAATATCTGTGCTTTTGAATCCCAAACTCAAGTGTTTTTCTGCCTGACTCCAGAACTGCAACTCGGTGGATGGCTTCTATGAGCGATATCCCCAAGGGCCCAGGCTTGTCATTGGCATTGTCCGCAGTGCGTATAAAGGGAATTACACTTGCATTGTGACATTCAAGGACCACGGAAGAACCTATAATCTCACCAGAACCGTAAAGATGAAGGTGGTGGGTAAGAATGACTTTAAGATGTGTAAAATGCATGTGGGTGACTGCAGAAGTGGTTAAAACAGCTGGAAGAGTTTATTGCAGAATCCATTTGTGGGTGTAGTCAATCCGCGTTACCCAACTGACCTGGCGTAATTTTTCTTGCTGGGGTCAGACTTGTGTGACTGCCCAGAACATACTGCAGTAGAGGTCTCTCCCACCACTTGTCAAATGCCCCAAACACAGAGAGTGGCCAGGCTCAGGCTGGTGAGGTTCAGCCCTTGAGATGGCCAGGGGTACCCTCTGCTGGCATGTGAATGCATAACCTTGGCACTCCTGCTCATGGTCTCCTGTCACTTTTTGTGGGATTGTCACTTCATAGCCAACTTGTCTTCATCTTCTTGGAATCTAAAAGCCATTTGTGCTGGGGTTGAGACTGCTAATCAGGCAGGCAGAGCTCCAGGTACCCACTGCTTGGACACATCTGTCCCAGGCACAGGTACGCTGAGACCAGGGAATTGTAGAGTTTAAAAACCTAGTGAGCTGTAGGATACATTCTGAGTTCCACGGAAACAGCTGCTTTAAGGGTTGAAATAGCTGTTTGTGACATGAAATTATGTTTGTATTTTGTTTTTTAGAAGCAGCAGTAAAAAGAAACTGGTGCAGGTTATACCTTGTAGGAGATGAGAAGATTATGGAGCTCTTCTGATGTGAGAGGCCCAAACTAGCTTACCTAAACTTTGGGAGAGCCTCAAAATCTGGATCTGGCACTGAGTTTGGGGACTAGGATTAGACTTGTGTGTGCATGGAACTCTGCAGGAGGAATGCATCACAAGTTAGACTGGGGAACGTGTGGTGCAGCGCGAGGGCATTGGGAGAGAGGCAGCAAGGATTCCAGGTTTTCACGGAGTGTGGGGCCCCACGGGGGCTCTCTGTTGTCTCCTGCAGGATCTCCAAACAAGGCCTTGCCACCACAGTTCACCTCTCCAAATGAGAAAGTTGTGTACGAACTGGAAGCAGGTAAGGTCCAGCACTCACAGCCTGCCAGTGGGACAGGAGCCAAAGCTCTGTCCTTGCGCTGCATCCCCGGAGCTCTGCCTCGCACGGCACACCAGCTGCCACGGCTTGCCTGGCACTGTGGGATGCCAGTTCTTAACGGACAGCACAGCTTTAAAAGTTGGTTTTTTGCAAGCACAACTAAAGACAGATATTCAGGCATGGAGATCCAGAACTGCAGCTGCAGAAGCAGATGAAATGGGCACACTCAGCTGCTTAGGAGAATTCCTGTGGGACCTTGTCTCAGCCCTGGCCCTGGCTGTGGTTTGTTCCCATCCTCTCTCATTCACCCCTAGAGTGGCTTCAGTCTTCTAGCCAATTCTTGCTCATCTCCTTTTTTTTTTGGCTGATGACTTCCTAATTAATGACAGCTCTCCTTCTGCTGACCTCATAGCACTGGGTAATGGGGTACCACACCCTTTCCCTCACGCCTTCCCCCATACCATCAGTTTCGCCTAATAGCTTTTTGGAGCAATTCCCTATATCAAATGGATTGTGTCCCATTACATTGCTGTACTAAATGTGGTGGCAATGATGATGATTAGCACCAGGGTCTTCCCTATAAAGAACAGCTCTTTTGGCTCAGAATGTCAGATTTCATCCATAGTCCTCTGTAAGATAAAATCACTTACAGGCTGATCACCAAGATATTCACACTCCCAAGTCTGATCTTGAGCAGAAGTCAAATTCCTGAAGAAGTATTTCCAAAGGAAAATGCTTTTGTGGAGCTTGATCCTTCACTTTATGACATCTATCCCCTGTGCAGTGGAATTGATTAGCACTGCCTGGGTTTCCAAGGAAGTGGTTGGCATGGAGCATGTCCCTTTGGGTGGGTCACTTGGTGCAGTCAAGGAATTTGTAACACATTTGAGAAGGCAGGACATCTTTTTCTGTTTATCTGTCTGTCACAAATCCTCATGTCCAAGGATGTTAAGCTGTTACTACAGTTTATGTCAGAAAGTAGATGTTGGCCTCGTTCCTTCCTGAAGGGAGGCAGAGCTCAGGCTGGTAGGATTTTGGAAAGCACTAAAGTAAGGGTGGTGCTGTTCCTGCACTGCAATATACCTTTTCTCCTAGGAGATGATGGTCCTGTCTTTGCAGGTGATGACCTTATCCTGCCCTGTGAGGTTTTCTTCACATTCCTGAAGGACTCCCGGACTGAGGTGTGGTGGACCATAGATGGGAAAAACACAGATGACATCACGGACCCCAAGATAAAAGTCACACAAAGGTACCATGTAACATGAACCTTCATTTGCATCTAATCCCCTGGGTCCTGTGTGGATACAGGCATGTGACAGTCCTACTGGAGTGTGTAGTCTTCCTGTTAATCAGATGCCCCTGTGTCTGCACCATGCTGTGATGAGCACCAGGACCTCCAAGGAGGAGCCTCCAGACGTGGACGGTGTCATTTCTTACTGATGGATTTGAGGGAGCTTTGTCAACCAGTTCACATCATCATTTTTTCCGGTCCTGGTAGTGATGCCTGCTGTTGTGGGACTTACAAAACAGGGTCAGACAATTCTATTTAGAGGAGTGTTTCCAAATAGCATAAGGGATAAAAGTGTTTCAGGAAAACAGAGGCTGAAAACAAAAATGTTTTATTATACATGGTGTTGATTAGGAAGAATAGAAATTCAATCACATAAAGAACCCAAATGAGGATCAAAGTCCCATTTGCTGGATGCTGAATTACAAGTGGAAGGCAATCACTGCCCCAGCTGATTTGCAAACCAGTGTAGAAGAAGGGAAGGCAAAAGGAAATACTGTATCCTCATTTTGCAGACGGTCAATTCAGGCAGAGAGTGACAAAGTGACTCATCCAGGACTGCAGAGGGAATGTGACGTGAGCTGTGAATCTTGACTTCATGAGATCTTGTTTATAGGCAAGAACTTCCATTTCCTCTAAAAGGCAATGTGGCACAGCTGCAGTGAGAAAATTATGAGCGATAAAATAAATATTAAGGAAAATCAGATAAAGGAAAAGCTGAGCTGTATTACAATCTGAAGCGTATATCGATTTATAAATAGCAAGTTATATATTTTGGCCTTTTTAAAGGAAGAGGCTGTATCAGGGAAAGGAATGTCTGCCACTAAAAACTTGCTGCACTTTCACACGTGTAATGCTCTAGCTTTTCTCTTACAGTGAAATTATTAGAGATTTTGAAGACAAAACTCTGGTGAGGACTCTAACAGTTGCAAAGGCCACAGCAGAGGAGCTGAAGCGGAATTACACCTGCTATGCCAGGAATGCCAAAGGCGAGGAGCGCAGCCAGGCCGTGGTGCGCGTGAAAGGTACGGAGCCTGCAGGGAGGGCTCTGCAGGGAGGGCTCTTGCTGCTGCCTTGAGCCTTGCCCTGCAAAACAGCAAGGGAGCAAAGAGTTCCATCAGGCCATTCTGCCTAGCACAGCCTGTGATAGATTAGGGGTCTCTTGTTCATCAAACCGAGGGTAAATTTAAAAGATTTGATGGGTGTTTGAAATAAGGAGCTATTCTTGTGCAGCATGGTCAGCAGTAAGATTGTGTGACCAACGATTTGTACAACCAGATCACAAAGTTAATTAAAAAGTATCAAACCGCAAAGTTAGAAATAGCTGCCAACCTTTGTATAGTGTGCTTTTGCAATTGTCTATTGTACTTTTGTAATCATAAACTGCAAGATCAGACACAGCTCAGCAAAAACACCAGGGAGGAAGAGGAGAGCCTTCATCTGACGACCATTTTCTTACAAGCTAATCTGCCAGAAGGCAGATTAAGACCCCCTAGCAATACACCGCGCAATCGCAGAGTACTTGGGCAACCTGCCAAAAGAAGAAGTTGGAAACATATAAAAGCTGAATGAACTGTGGGCGGGTCGTCGGCCGTTGGCGAGACGAGCTCCCCGGTCAGACCCAGCGCTGTGTTTTTACTTGCTACTGCTTGCTCTAATTAATAAATTCTATAAATTGACAAAGGCCGAATCAAATTATTCGCCTCAATTTATAACAAGCCTGTTCCGTAGGCGCTGCTCTCATACTGCACCCTTGGAGGCAGGGAACAAAGGGCAAGTTCCTGGGAAGAGAAAGGACAGATCTGTTGTCCTTATCCCATCCGTGTACCACAACTGAAGCAGAGCTGAGGGAACAGGCTGCTTGAAATTATTTCAGGTTATTTGGTTGTGTGAGGGTTGTGCATGACACAGCAGCTACCAGTTGGCATCCTCCAGAGACAGTCTGCACTCGCTGGCATTGCTCAGGGAGTGAGACAGGCACACCGTGACGCTCCCTGGTTTTACTCCTTGCTGTCATGATGCTGCAGTCTACATACAGCCACCTCAGCATGGTTGATATAGACTGATTCACTCTGTTCTGTGTGGGTTTTTCCTACATCTTTTTTCATCAAAGATTTAGTTCTTGTTTCCCAGACCCACCTCTGAGTAATAAAAGCTATGTGAGGCTTCCTGATTAAGGTGGAATTTTCTGCCTCCTTATCAGCCTCATCTAGAGCTTCAACGCCTGCTTTTATTGTAAGCCAGACCTCCCCTCTCCCACAGGGAATGCTGCCATGCCTTGTGTAGCTCACACCAGACACCTTCTTCCCTCTACTCTGCATTATAAGCATGGGAAGGCTCATGGAGGTCTTTACTGGAAGACCTTTTTCTTCTTGGTACTTGTCCTCCTTCTTTTTTAGTCTTATTCCATTGAGACAAACCTTTTCTGGATTTTTACAGAGGAACAATAGAACACACATATAACTGAGAAAGGCTGAAACCATCTGTCAGTGTGTTCATACTCCATATAGAATTCTTCTGGGGTGATAATATTTGTACATGTAGCAGAAGTGAATCTGAAACACTCAGATCTTTTCCCTAAATATCAATGCCTAAATACTGTTATCCAGTGGACTGATCTGTACTATCCTCCCTTTTCCTCCCCACATCTGTTTTTGGTTAGTTGACTGGGTTTGCTCTAAGCAGACATGGTTACCTACCACTCCTTCTTCCTGTTCTGTTCCACAGCAAAGTCCAAGAACCATCCCTAGCTGCTGCTGGCAGAGTGACCTTATGCTAAGCTCAGTGCAGCCCATCCCACTGCACATCCCATAGGAGCATCAGCAATGCCAGAACCTAACCCCTCAGCACCTGGCTTTTAGCAAGTGGTTCTGTATGCTGGCTCCAGCTCTTTCATTACATTAGGTCATATACATTTCTTGCTTTTTCTGGATGATCTCCCTCTCCTTCTCATGTACTTCTGCTGCTCATCACCTAATGAGCATTGATAAACTCCTTCCATTTTCGATTTTGTAATTCAGTTTTACTAGCAACTTATTAAATATTGGAATTTGGTGGTGTTTCCACTCCCTGTTGTTTTGTTATTGTGCAGTTTGCCAATTTGCACATCAACTGCCACCAACAGAGTTGCCTAGGGATACAGTTAGAAATTTTCTGTCCTTAGTACAAAGAAGCAGCAGTGGTGTGACAGACAGTGTATGAGTTGGAGGGGGCCTGTGATGTTCTGGCTTGATGACCACAGGTTGTCCTGTTTGTTTGCAAGCATTTCAGCTTTTCTGTAAGGAACTGGCTTGTTATATCCTGGATGTCAGTCTGGGACAAGCCATGAGTCCTGTGTCTGCTTGATAGGGAGGGAGAATGGTAACCATTGCCTTTATTTTGCTGCAGATACTTTATCTGAAGCTCTTAGACGTCAGAGCAGTTGTGTTGCCCCAAGAGTTGGCTGATACTGCTGAGAAGGTCATGTCCATGCTTTGGACTGTGCAGGTTTCTTCCACCAATGGGTCATTCTACCACCTGGCTGCTCCCAGGGCTTCGCTCAGAGACACAAGTCCAGCCTGTGCTATGGACTTGCTCTGCCACCATACCCAGACCTAATAACCCAGAATGGGGCTCCAAGGTGGCCAGCCATCATGTGTCCTGTCAGAAAAGCCTTGGCTTGGCCACCTTACTCTGAAGGCTCAGCTTGGCTCCTGGCTGCTCCTCTGTGCTGTTTGGCTGCACGTGACACAAGCTTGTTCCTGCCCAGCTGAAGGTCCAACCTGTTGTTTAACCCTGACCCCCTGTCTATTTTTGTACCCAGCTGTAGCACCCAAGTACACTGTGGAGCTGGCCTGTGGCCTGGGGGCCACCATCCTGCTCGTTGTGGTGCTCATAGTCGTCTATCACGTGTATTGGCTTGAAATGGTCCTTTTCTATCGGGCTCATTTTGGAACTGATGAAACCATTCTAGGTAAGGAGTTTAAAAAGCTGTCTTTTATTTCTCCTGCTGCAGGCCCTTTATTTTCGTATAGGAATTTTCTTACAAGCTATTTTTAAACCTTCTCACAGCATAATGACATTTTGACCTTCCATTTCTCTGTCTACATGCAGTTGTGTGTGTCATTGTTCATTAGAGCAAGAGGAGTCAGGCTTTTGGCTCAGGGAAAAGAAGTCCTCTGTATTCTCTGCAGAGGAGGAACATGGACATGCCAAGCTCCCCAGGGCCCTGCCCCTCTGATCTAGGTGTATCATCCAGTCTAGATTGTCAAGATATGTCATCAGGTTTCAGTAATTCCCTTGTTTCCCTGGTGACTCTGTGTAAAGGATTCATGATCTGATCCAGAGTGATCTGCTTTAAAATGTGGGAAGGCATCCAAAAGGATAGATGTGGAAATCACCATTCTGTCCTCAGTTCTTCCACAGCTTCCCTGTGTTACTGGGAGTTCATTGCTAGGGACTCTGAGGTGAGATTTCCTCCTCTGGAGGAGGAGGAGGGTGTTTGAGCCCTTGCAGCTTGTGGTGTGAACCTGCCAGGGGGGTGCAGCAGCTCTGGGAGGGTGTAGGCAGGGTGCAAGTCTGTGTCTGGTGGCACTGCTCCTGTGGATAGACAGCAGCGAGAGGGAGCAGAGTCAAAGATGTCAAAAGACAAAAGAAGCCTGGACAAAGCAGGTTGGTCTGTGGAAATCTGTGCCTTAACCTGCAGTGCCTGGGCTGCAAGAGAGCCTTCCTACCTGCTTCTCTTGCAAGTGAAAGGCCAGCATGGGCAGTGTCACAGGTGTCCCTGTGTCTCCCTGCGCAGATGGGAAGGAGTACGATGTGTACGTGTCCTACGCGCGCAACGCTGAGGAGGAGGAGTTCGTGCTGCTGACGCTGCGGGGAGTCCTGGAGAACGAGTTTGGGTACAAGCTGTGTATCTTCGACAGAGACAGCCTCCCTGGGGGAAGTGAGTATCTCACAGGGGGCTGTGCTCCATGCATGTCCTCTCTTTATTGTTCGTTCAGGTATTGATCATTGATGGCAACAAGCCTATCCAGATTGTCTGTTGGTTTTTTTCCCCATCACTGTTAATGAACTCTTTTTAGTGTCTTCTAATGTTTTTGCTTCACATGACAGTGTTGCAGGTGCTCCAGGCCACCAAAATGGCTGCTGTGGGGATGGTGGTTGGTTGTTCCAGTTGCTCTTTCCAGGAGTGATGTGCAGGAATGTCAGCATGGGGAACCGGAAAACTGACCTTCATGCAAGCCCTCTGAGCTGCCTTAAAAAATGGGATGTAAAATAAATAAAGTCAAGGCTAGAAGAGGCAGGGAAAGTGTTACACTGGATCAGCTCACAGAGGGTAATGGTGAATCCTTGTAAAAACCAGGAGTGTCTACTTCAGAAAGAAGTGGAAGATATCAAAAATCAGTGAGAAGATCGTGTGCGTCCCATTCATCCTCATTAATTAGGGAGTTTGTGTTTAATATGGCATACAGTTTAGCTACTGTTATTAAAAGTACTTTGTTGCAGGTAGTGAGACTCTTCAGTAAGATGTAGTCCTTTTTTACTGTTTTGAGATAAATCATACAAGGTTCTGGACATAGTTTCTGCTGCAGGGAGTCAGGGAAGCACCAAGAATGGAAGTTTGTGAAGCTATCCAGATATACATACTTTCACACAAGTTCCACAGCAAGGGCACAGATCTAGACAACACTCTTGATCTTTCAGTTTTTTGGACACTGAGTTGATTGTATGATCCTGATGCCTATTAAAAGTTCAAAGTCTGAATTTCTGCCAGTACAGACTGACCCACTTTGAATTCATGGGCTTTGGCTCAGGACCCCACTGGTGATAAAACCTGTGCTGAGAAGGTCCATTCGGGGTTCCCTTTTGAGTAGGAACAGGAGGAACTGCTGGATTCTCAGCCTACTTACCTGACAAAGGGAGCAGAATCAGTCTGGGTTCTGTTATCTTTCCCTCCTAGATTGTTGCCAGGATCTAGGAGCTCCTTAAAGTTTGAAGGTAAATAAATATGTGTGTCTCAGCGAGACAGCTGCAATCCTGGTGCTGTTCCTTCTTGAAGAGAGCCTGAATGACATGGCAGGGCTCCCTCCAGGCTCAATTTGCTTGATGCCAGTGTCAGACTCAGAGCAGGTTTGCTCTGAGCCATTTTCACCAGATGTCCATCTCCCTCCTGTTCCCTCTGCTGCTTCTTGCCCTGTTCACTGTAGAGGGTGTTATTTTCCTCCCAGCACTGCTCTCCTGGGCTCTCTGTCCTTCACCTTACCCCAAAATGTTTCCATCTCTGCCCCCCTCAGTCCCTGCCAGCCTCCAGCCAGCTCAGCCCTGCGGAGTGCTGCCGGGGTGGTTTGTCACGGCGCTGCCGTCCGCGGTGCTGCTGGGGCTTCCCCTGAGCTTCTTAGCCAGGATTTGACTAATCTCCTCAGGAAAGCACGGCGGGCCAGGAAATAGCTTTTGGCAGCTGGTGTCATGCCTCCAGAGCGTGCATCTGTGTCATGGGTAGAAAGTTATGTTGTCCTTGATGAAGAAACAGTGGGAGATGGATTATCCCATGAGTTAGGTGACAGGGACTAATCAAACGTGCTTGACAGCTAAATGAAGTGGGCTGTCAGCATTATTTTATTCTCCATTGTAATTTCTGACCAGTCAAGAGTGTTCCCTTGTCAAGGAAGTGTGGGAGATCCTGCAGCAGAGAGTACAAGCACCCAGATTCGCACTTACAAGAGATTTTCACATTATTACAGGAAGGTGGCCAAGGACAGTCTACCTGCAGATGTTAGAAAATCAAAGAGGATCCACAGTTACCACGACATTTCTCTAGCTCAAAGGGTGTAATTTTTGGGACACTTCACTAAAAGTCCTCAGAGTGAGTTCTAAAAATGCTCTAATCTGCTTTCATAGATGATGGCAGTAGGAACAGAAGGATGAGTAACAGAAGTTAGGATGGTAGCATTACCAAGGCAAATTATCCCATGAAGGGCAGTGTAAATACTTACTTTGTGTGGTGAAACTGAGGGAAGAGGAATTAAGGGAGTATCCAGAGTAATTCTGGACATCTGCCAGACAAGGATGTAAGTCTAGACATTCAGGCTTCCTGAAGCCTCTTCAGGGTGTCTGTCCCTTGAGTTCATGTGTCATGCAGCTGGCAGTTTCTCTGCTTTGCTCCAGAGAGCCTCTTTTTCCCCTCTCATTAGAAGGAAGCTAAATCTCAGCCTGAGATCAGCCGCCCTCTTGGCCACAAGGCATCCTCACAGCACTGGGTGGTGTCACTGATGTGTAGTACAGTGACTTTGAGGTGTAGCTCTCTTGGTTATCTCTTTGTAGCATGGGGAAGAGGAAATGCATCTATAGGTAGTCTGGAGCTGATGGAGAAGATGCCACTGAATGGGGTAGTGGGAACCAGCCCTGGTGTAGGAAGTCCCACCTGGAGTTGCTTACAGGGTTGGGAAGCACCAGTGTAGTCTAGAGAAGGCCTCCAAGGGATTTATTGTCCCCTTCAAGAGGCACCTGGTGTCACAGCAACAGCTCAGCAGCATGTTCTTGGGCATCACTAACCACCTCAATGTTTCTTTCTCCCAGTTGTCACAGACGAAACCCTGAGCTTCATCCAGAAAAGTCGACGTCTGCTTGTTGTCCTGAGCCCCAACTACGTCTTGCAGGGGACACAGGCCCTGCTGGAGCTCAAGGCTGGCCTAGAGAATATGGCCTCCAAGGGCAACATCAAAGTCATTCTAGTGCAGTACAAAGCCATCAAGAAGAGCAAAGTGAAGGAGCTGAAGCAGGCCAAGGCGGCCTTGAATGTCATTAAATGGAAAGGCGAGAAATCCAAGTTCCCAAAGGGCAGGTTCTGGAAGCAGCTGCAGGTGGAAATGCCAGTGAAAAAAATTAGCAGGAGTTTAAGTCTTGATGGGTTGATGCATATCCCTGAAAAATGTTTGGCACAATCAGAAAACAAACCAAAACACACCACAAAAATCCACAAGTTAGGCCAGGGAATGGGGAGGAACTCAGGGTTTTTTCCATGAAGGACCATGTCCCGAGCATTTCAGAGGATAGTCATGTTTTCCCTGCAGCTTTGGTATTGCTCTGTCATTAGAGAGACCGAAGATGCAAACCCCTGCTCTCTGCAAATGTATGTCTTTGTTATCAACCACACAAGCCCTGGGCTTAAAGTCTAAATTTGCTATCCAGGTGGGATGCATCCAGCACCTTGTGATAGCATGGCCAGTACTCCTAGATCCAGTTCTTGTGGGTCCTTCATTAGCATCCAGGACAGAGCTTCTTTCTACTCTAAGTGACTACACTCCTTTCTGGTCCTCAGTCCCTGTTGCAGAGGCTGAGGAACAATTTGCAAGGTGACTCCAGTGTAGAGCCTTTCCTGCATGTCCCGGGCCTGTAGTCCCAATTATTTGTGGGATCAGACTCCTGCTGCATTGTGGGGAGCCTAGACTCTTGAAGCTCCTCATCTTTGCTCCCTAAATTTCCTTTGAAGCAGATGCATCCAGGTAGTTTGGCAATGGGAAATGGCTGTTACAGAAGCATTATTTAAAAATCCCACAACTCTACTGGGTGCTGTTTGTATTGTGGCACATCTAGTAAAAGGAGGTCAGTCTCTGGGACTCTGCAGTCTCACAGGTACCCCAGATTCTTCAGAGCTGCTTGTAATCCAGGGAAATCTCTCATGAGTACAGGCTGTGGAGCATGTGAGAGATGTTTCTTTGTAGAGTAAACTCAGGGACTTCACAAGCACTACAAGGAACCCCAATGTACTACTAAACCTGCCTACTGTCTGTGCCACTGGCTGGGGGAAAGCATTATGCAGGGTGCTTCTGTGGTCTTTTGGATGACACTGGATAGAAGTCCAACTCAGAAGGACACCCCAGAAACTTACTTGAACTTCCTAAAAACTACTAGTTCTGTCCACGTAGGTGCGATTGTGAGGACTGAGAAAGCTGGGGATGTTCTCCCTGGAGAAGGCTCCTGGGACACCTTTTGTGGCCTTTCAGTGCTTAAGGGGGGCTTATAAGAAAAGTGGGGACAGACATTTTAGTAGGGCCTTTTACAATTATCCCTTTAGGGACAAGGGGTAATGGTTTTAAACTAAAAGAAGGTAGATTCAGGCTGTATTTAAGGAGGACATCTTTTACAATGATGGTGGTAGAACACGGGCACAGGTTGCCCAGAGAGGTGGTGGATGCCCCAACCCTGGAACCATTCAAGGTTGGACAAGGCTGTGAGCAATCTGATCCAGTTGAGTTTGTCTCTGCTTATTGCAGGGAGGGTGGCATTTGAAGGTTCTTCCCAACCCAGATTATTCTATGATTTTTTAAAGACTCTGTCCTCAATGCCTGGTTATGAACTACATCACCATTTCTAATTCAGAGCTTAGGTTTAAACTAGCTTTGGCTTTACAAAGCAAGTCTCTCCCCATCTTGATTCCAGCCCAGAGCTGCAGAGCAGAGGGTGTATCTCAGCTTCTACAACATTTGCACAAAACAGAAGCACAAAACCCTGCTGTGTAGGTGTCCTTGCTTCAGCAGGAGAGGGCATGGTGAGTTAACCCCCCTCACACAGTTCATGCTGAGGAGGGGAGTTTCATCTCTCCTGTAGGACACACCAAAGTACAGTGGGGCCTGGACATTGACTGGTGGTATGGTTCACAATGTTTTCAAATAAAACTTCAGGCTCTGGCGGTGTCTATACTCCTGCAGCTCCTAGTGCAAGGACCTGCCCACTTAATTGTGGAGTTCAGTATTACACACACCAAGTGCATGCTTATTTTTATTGGTGATGGTTGCTCCTGAGTCACCTTTGACTCATGCATTTGTTCTGTTGGTGGCCAGTGGGTGAAGCATAAGCATTTGTAATGGCACTATAAAAGCACTACAATTAGGAGTCTATGCACTAGTCACCCAGCTGACCTGGGAGCTTTGAGGGCATCCCAGTAAAAAGCCCAGCCTTAAAGGTGTGGGACTGAATCCTGGTTTCAGGAAAACCTTTTGCCCTTAGCATTTTGTGATTAATAATGTTATTCCAGGGCTGCAGGAAGCTACAGCCTCCTATGGCCTTTGTCAGGTACTGTATGTCATGTCTAGGAATAGTGCCCCACAATTCAGGGCTCCCCCTGAAACCATGTGCCCCTCATTTTCCCCTCTCCCTCCCTCTGCAGAGGGTGAGAGAGGAGTATTGGAGGCACAAAAAATAAAGATAAGAATCTTTCTTATCTCTGCCATGAGATAAGAAAAGTTTACTGGAAACAGCAATGGGATAAGAAAATGAACATTAGAAACAATACTGGTGATAGAGGCTACAAGAAATGAATGATTCCTATGGAAAAACCCCCTGACAATTGACCATATCCAACCATTTCTTCTGCTGCACTGTGCTGGGACCCTTTCTCTCAAAAAGAGACCCCCCTTCCCTCCACCCCTTGTAAATGGTATAGAATAAATTCAATGTCCTGGACATTCCCCCTCCTGACTACTGCAAAAACTAACCTTGTCCTGGCTGGAACCAGGACACTGTACAAATGTGTAACAAATAGGGCTTCTTTCTTACCGTCCTCTTCATCTTTCCCACCCCAAGTAAGCTTTGATTTAAGCAGGTAAAATTGCAGTCAGCTTCACTGGAGGCCGTGGAGCTCCTCATCTGCTCAGAGGTGTTTAAAAGTTTTGTTACAAGCTTTTCTTCTGTGGTTTTCTGTGGAGGGACAAAGCTGCTTCCCAAACTCCAGAAAACTTCATTTATAAGAGATAGCACCCAACCCCGTGCTCAGCTTTGTGAACCCGTTGCAACCCTGTCATTGTGCCCAGCTTCACCTTTTTGTTTGTGTTTTAAGCATCTCTGTAATCAGCTGCCAGATACACAGGCAGAGGGAAGGCCCTGAGGCCAAAGCAGAGCTGAGTTAGATTCCTGTATGATCTTTAAAAGATTGACTCCCAAATACCCATAAATTGGATTGATATCCCAGATCTCGCTACATCACATCTCACTTTTTCCTGAGTTACCAAGAGATTTCATGCTGATGTTTTAGTAAGTCTGATTATTTTAGGAAGTTAAATCCTCTTCATGTATTTTGCTGAATGCTATATTTGCATTTTATTGAAAGAGTTCTCCAAATAATTAATAGACCTGGACTTTCTCAGGCATACACTGCAGTGGCCTTTGGTGTCATTGCAATCTCATAACAGGGTTACTGAGAGACATCAGCAGAGCACCCACAAGGCGAAAGGTGCGGTGGCTTGGAAGGGGCCTGAGAGGTCAGAGGGAGCAGTGTGGAAGGAATAGTCCAGGAGCAGGTTCCACTCACTCAGGAGCTTTACCACTGGCTTTGGTGGGGTCATTCAGGCCTGGGATAAAACCCAGTCTCAACTGTAAGGTAGATCTGCAAGCGCCTCAGATATTCCTGTCATTTCATTCTATGCCACATGCGGTTTCCATTGTGGGATTCTGTCACAGCATCCGTCTGAATCAGTTGATTCATTTGAGTTTCTGTGCTCTAACCTAACATTTATCAATATGCAGCTCATGCAAAGTTCCTCATTGTTTTTTCATTGGGAAACAGCGTGTCACAAATTGGAAAAAATATCTTCCCTTCCTGTGCTGTTTGATGTTGTACAGCTGTTCCAGAGTTTTCCCTTTTCTGTATGTTTTTGCCTTTGTGTGATTTGGTCTGTGAAGTGTCAGTATTATTTTATTTTGCTTTTCAATAAAACATTTTCATTTTTGCATTTCAGTTCTTGTGCATTTCTCATTAGTACCATCTTCCCATTACGTCTGCGAAATGCTGTTAAAGACCGATGATTGTGTGTAGTCCAAGCATCAAGATCATTTGGGGCTCCTCCTTGGAACAGGACATTTTCCTGGCTCTTTCATGCTGTGCCTGCAGAGGCACCTGAGCTGGGGCCATCCAAGCAGAAAGACAGTGACACACAGCATTCAGATGTCTCACAGCAGTGGACATGCACACACAGAAAGTCTCTGATCTGAAGAGTGCTCACTTGGCAATCACAAGACAGAAGGCAACATAATCTCTTTGCTTTAAAGATCAAATCAGAATTTTAGAGATCTGCCCAAACCACATAAATCAAACTCATTCTCAGGCTACTTTGCCTATTAGCTTCTAGGTTCAGGCAGCTTCATATTTTCTCATCCAAGTCACTGTCTTGCCTGTTTCCCATGTTTGCCTGCCTGCAGGTAAGTTGAGACAGCCCAGAACTTCCAGACCACTACCAAAATGAGTACCTGTGACAATCTCTGGATTTGAGGGGTATGGGCATGGGATCTGTGACCATAATCCTTACAATCTTTTTCATCTTTGGGGTGCATTGGGGAGATACAAGTAAACCAATAAAAATATGCAGTGTCTTTTGCAAGCATTTAGTAAAGATGGAAGGTTTTTTAGTAAAAATCAGACAACCAAGAGTATTGAACCCCCAAGCCTCTGCAGTATTATTGCTGCCTGTCCCATCCACTTCTGTTTCACTGGGAGGGAAGATCCTACCTGCACACTGTGAAGTGTCTGCTCAGGATTTTTCCTGAAACATTGCAAATTGAACATCCCAAGGTATCCTGGTCAGCCAAGTCTAAATGGATCCCATTCTCATAAAAAAATACATATTTGGAAATTTGAACACCTTCCCTGCCAAAAAAAAGTCTCAAAAAAAAAAAAAGTGTCGAAAAACATGAGTCTCAAAAAAATCTAGTCTCAAAAAGTGTTGCAAATTCAAAATTGATAAAAGAAAACCAGCACTGTCACCTCAATCAAAACATTTCATTTCAGCAGCACCAGAGTCATTCATGTTAATTGAACCTGGGCTTTTTGAGCAGGCAAGTAGAATAGGTGACCTCCTGGGGGCTGCTCCTGCTTACATTTTGCTGTGGTTCTGTGATTCCAGTTTCAAAAAGAAAGACCTTTCAAACCAGCAAAAGAGCTTTTTCTTTCACAAACTATTGAAGCCTGGCCGTTTTCAAAATAGATTTCAATCACTTGTAGAAAAGTTTGAATGAGGTCTGGATTTAATAAATTGGAGATTGCTGCCAATTATTTATGTTTTTGAAATAGGGTGTGCATGGTGGTAAGTGACAATTCTGACACAACTGACTATCATCAACTTTTGGTTTCAATGAATCAACGTTTTCCTCTGTGTGTTGGGGGTAAAAATCCCCCCGAACTTTTTATACAAGAAAAAAACCCCTCAAAATAATTTGATTTTAATTCCAGTATTTTATTAATCAAACAGTGCCCTACTTTCTCCATTAGCATATTACTGTATGATCATTTTTCCTATCTGGGTCTCCAAATAATCTAGTGGCAATGAGTTTTACAGCTAGTCATACTTCTTTGAAAAGTACTGCTCTGCACAATATTAAAATAAGGTGCATTCAGATGCAACACAGTACACCTTCTGCTGCGAGATAAGAGACAGCCAAGTGCTGGGAGAATTAAGAGGCATTGCCATTGCAGGGAAGGAACAGTATTTTTATTAATATAAAAGACCAGTGTTTCACTGTCAGGGAGAGAGGGGAGTCTCCAGCCTGAGGAAGGAAGTTTTAGCAGTGTGAAATGGAAGGGAAGCAGGAGGTAGCTGTTCTTCCCAGAACAGCTCTTTGAAAGACATTCCTAGAGGCAGATTTTTCTCTCTGAATGTGCAAGAACTCTTACTCTAATGATCCTTGTCTTGTTTGAACACCAATTTGTCCTTGGGTCCCCTCTCATCTCCAGCACCAGCACTTAGTAAGTGTATGGGTTTTAAAAATTTTTTGCAGTTTCATTACTCAGCTTCTGTTAAATTGCTGAGTGCCACAGCAATATAGTTCCCATCCTTTCCACTGCTCAACCTTTAGCCACTACACCTTCAATATGCTTTCTGCATCCCAAGCCACAGGTAGAAGTCCAAGGACATCCTTCAGGTTTGCTGCTTTTCAAAATTTGTAATAAAAGAGATGTTGCTCTTGCCTGGCACCATTCCAGCTAAGCTTCTTGCTGAGCTTTACAACTTGCAATTAATCCCAAGAAATGCTTTGAAGGACAGTATTTCCACCCCCCATGATGCCTAGGGGAACTGGTGGAGGGGTTTAAGGCTGACATTTTTGTTTTCTAAATTTGGAGGTTTCTACTTAAAGATGAGAGAGCATGATGGGGGGAGGTGGGTCAGCCCCTGCAGTTTGAGCTGGGGCAGGATGACATGATTGCTTTGATTCCCTGATGCAAGAGTTGTTCAAGCTGTGTGCAGGTGGTTCCCAAACAAGACCCACACTTTATCAAATGCCTGCACTTCCCTGGGCATGACTGATGCTGTGCAGAGTACAGTCATGGCATATCCTGGCTTCTCATTTACCGCCTCAGCCTTCTCAAAAACCCAGTGCACAGTAAAAATGCTGCCAGCAGGAGTGTGGGCAAGTTGAAAGTCACCCTGCTTGTGCCAGGTTTCCCTGTGTGGGAAGAGGGATCTGTGCAGGTACGTCACCAAACAGCTTCCTTAGCTTTTCTCTCCCCACTCCCTTCTCCTTGTGCACCCCAATTCCTCTGCCCTTGTACTCTTAGATACCACTGAAGCCGTGTTCGACTTCATCCAGAGGAGCCGCAGGATGATCGTGGTCCTGAGTCCTGATTACTTGACGGAGAAGAGCATCAGCCTTCTGGAGTTCAAGCTGGGCATCATGTGCCAGAACGCCATAGCCACCAAGCTCATCGTGGTGGAGTACAGGCCGCTGCAGTGCACCCACCCCAGCATCCTCCAGCTGAAGGAATCTGTCTCCTTCGTCACCTGGAAGGGGGAGAAGTCCAAGCGCTCGGGCTCCCAGTTCTGGAAGGCGCTGCGCCTCGCCCTGCCGCTGCGCAGCCTGAGCGCCAGCGCCGGCTGGAACGAGAGCTGCTCCTCGCAGTCCGACATCAGCCTGGACCCCGTGCAGAGGAGAAGGAGCCGCTTGAAAGGGCAGCCCGACCCACGGGGGGCCACTCCCGTGACTCTCGCTCACGGAGGGAAGGCCTCGGCCTCCGAGTCAAAGGCCAAGCAGCGAGCCAAGCGCTTCCTGACGTGCCGGTGTTGTGGGACCGACTGCAATGGCAGCAGCAGACACAAGCACCAGGCCGTGGCCGAGCCCAGGTGGGACAGTCACCTCTGCAACCCGGGCTCGGGCAGGCCCCCGGCACAGGGGCTGCAGGGCAGGGGCCGGGCCGAGCCCCTGCCGGCACAGGCCCCGGCTCTCGCCCTCTGCCATTACAGTGACCTGTCAAACAACAATGACTTCTACGTGCTCTGACCCACAGGCTCAAGCACTGCTGGTGTTGGGCCAGTGAAAGAAACTCACTGCGGCCTCAGGATGTTTTTACCATGTCACAGGCTGGCACGGTGCCATGAAGTGTCAGTGCCATGCCTGCATGGAGGACTGCAGCGATATCACTGCTGGTGACCTGAGCCAGGGACCTGCAGCCATGCCCAGAGCAGCGGCTGGGGGCTTCCTGCCCGGGTGCTTCTCCTGAATTTAAATTGCAAAGTGGAGCTGAAAATGGGTTCCTCTGGTGTTGCTTTTCCACACCATGGCTGTGTTTGTGGCAGGGCTGCTGCTGGGGTGGGTGCAGGAGGGCAGGTCCCCAGCGGAGGCCTGAGAGGGAGGGAGCAGGGAGAAGCCGTCCTGCTGGCAGTAACCTCTGGAGAAAGGGGAGCAAGCCTGCATTTTGCAAAGGCTAAAACTTTGCTGATGAGGGTAATGGGAGCCCCTGCCACTGCAGTTATCCACCGTGGTCTAAAAGAACTTGCTCAACAGTTTTAAGACAAGCCCTTTCTCTCTAAATAAAATTGATTTCTTTAACCTGCTGTTGTAAAAAGTTCCATGGGAACTGGTAAATGCTGTGTGTTCACCAGGCGGTGCCTGGAGATATGGTTTGCCCAAGCTGGCTGAGGTCCCCTCCTGTTCCCTGAGCTTGCAGTGGGCTCCTGGGCTTGGTCCCTATCTCTGCTTCACTGGATGAGGAATTTGTTCTGTCAGTTGGGTGGCCTTCCACGCAGCAGAAAAGAAAACCATTACAGGGAATATGATTTTAAAAATTCACTGAGTAGCCAGTGAGCTCAGGGATAGGAGCAAGACCTCAAATGCTCACAGAAAACCTCTGGCACTGAATCTGAGGGGTCAAAACTCAACCACACTTCATTAAAAAACCAAAAGAGCCTTTGAACAGTCTCCCTGGGGCTGCTGTTTCATCAGTCTGTTGAGCTGGCTGTCAGCAGTGTTTCCCACTCTTCTCCTGCACTGAAAACTTCATTTGCCTCATTCCACATTGTGTAAGGACTTCTCTCCCCACCAAGGAAGGGTGCTAATCCTGGGAGTCGGTTGCTCACCTTCAGCTGATGCTCTGGCATGACAGACCCACTAATACACTGCATTTGTTTTCTTTCCCTGAGACCAAAAAAGGTCTCCTTCACCGCTCTAGTCAGTCTAATAATGGTGTATCAGGCTGACAAGTAATTATTTTTCTTCTGCCTTGAAAATATGATCTGAGCCCTTGGGGTACAGGATCTGGTGGCCCCAGAACCCCTGTCTGATGGCCTCAGGTGAACTTGCTGGAGATGTGAGGAAAGAGGGGGCCATGTCTCACCCATTTCAATAGTGCTGAAGTCCAGTTATAATTAATATATCACTTTCCTTCCCTCAGCAGACCCTCTTCCTCAGTATTACCCTGACTTTTTTGATCCTTGCCTTCTGAGATCAAGCTCAGCTGGCAGCTCTCCTGTTACAAGGCTCTGTGAGCTGAATCCTAACAGCCTCCTGCAACAGACTGAGAAATAGAAACCAAAAAACCTGGTGCTGAGTCAATCTAAATAAAACAAGGGCAACAAACCCCTACCAACTCATAGGAGTTAAAAATTCAGACCTGGAGAAGTTTCCAGGTGTGGATTTCACTCTGATTTCCATCAGAAACATTGTAAATTGCTCAGAAAAGCTTTGTCCATACGTGGCTATTCTCAGTGATCAGAGGAGAAGCAGGAATGAGGTATTTGGAAAACAAGCTGATGCACTGCAGGATGTGTTGTAAGACACAATCAAAATGCCGTGAAATGACTCCAGTTGCTTACAATTAAATGTGGGATGGTACTGTCAGTGAGTCTGGTAGTGCTGAAAAGTGCAGCTACAAAATATAAATAATTTGTAATCAATCAGCCTCCAGAGTCAACATATTTGTTATTTGTTGGCATTTAAACAGCTTTTATTTACGGACTTTGCCCTTATTTGAGTGCGGTATTGTCTCAGTCGACTACAACAATGCAAAGGTAGAGGAAACAGCAGCTGGAGTCCTCACAGATGCATAAAATGGCCAAATGCAGCCTTTTGGGGCAAACTGTCATCTCTTCATGAAAGAACAAATGCAGACTAGTAATGACCATTGCTTTTCCTGATGCTTCAACAGAGCCAGTGCAATTTTACCACTCCTCTTCTGACCCATCAAATGGATCCAGGGTCTTGTTTGCTCTCATAACAAATGCTGAGACATGGTGGATTCCCAGTGTGTGCAGAGACCCTGCCTCCCAAGGCCAAGGCCCCAGAGGCCAAAGGCACATTGGAGGGATGTCTGAGCAGGGATATGGGAACAACCCTAGAACCAATTTCCATTGTGTTTGCCTCTCATGCTAAGGAAGATGTTAGAAATACCCTAAGTCCCAGCTCGATGTCCTACTTCAGGACCAGAACAAACTCATTGCAGAGTTGAATTCTGCTCTCTGAAAATCTGTTAAAATCTGTTCATGTCCCATATGACACCAACTGGTGCAGATGGACTGTAGTCACTGCTCTCTTCTCTGGTACACGTGCATTGCCAGTTGAATACAATAATGTAATAATTTCCAAAGTTAACTGGCAGCACAATATCACAACCTCCTTTACCCCACATAGTTCTTTCAAAAGAACAGTTCAGCAGGAGCAGAGTTAGTATATATGTAGAATTTCTACTATATCTTAATATAAAAACATTCATACAAAGTTGAATATCCTACCTATGGCATGCAGTGGTAGAAGGCTACCAGGTCATGATGTCCAGAGCCATTTGTACAGTATTTCCACTGCTACCTAGAGGTTTTTAAACTGTGGAAGGCTGGTGCTGTCAGGAAGACACTGAACACTAGTAACTGAAGTTAGGAGATGCAGACAAGCCATGTGGTCCATCTCAACATTGACCTGTCTTCCCTTTAGTGACTGCAAAGTTCTGGTACCTAGGAGGTGTCTCCCTAGCAAGTGCCACTGGACATGCCAATAATGGGCTGCTCCTCACATCTGACATGCAAGATGAATCACTAACCTGCAAGAACTAAAAGAAACTCTCTTTCTAACATCAAACAGAGTTTTATTCTCATCTGTTACACTAGATGCTGATCTCAGAGCATCTGATCTAAGTGTATTTATAGCAGACATTTTCCCAAACAATGACAAGATTGTGAAGGAACCAACAGATGCCAGAAACAGGGAAAAAAACGCTTCCAACATTTAATCCTTGCTCCACATTTATATTTTATCTTCCATGGTTGATTCACCACCAATATATATGAAGGGCAGCACCACCTCCAGGTGTTTGCCCTGTGTGACACACCCAGCCTAGGGGTATGACCCAGAGCCATGTCAAGCAGGGAAGGGCAGACCATATGAGGGTGCAAAGGGGATGTAGGTGCTCCCTGCTCACCACCCAGCCATTTGGCCTCACCTGGCACCCAGAGAAACGTGGTGCTGTTCTGGAAATGCACAAGTTAAAACATTATAGACCGAGCAGGGAGCAATACCAATGACCCTGCAGCTGCCTGCCCAAATCCATGTGAAAGAAGTGCTGGGGTTTGACTGTTGTCCACATGGATGTTCACACTGGATACCATCACTGGTCGTGCTGGGGAAAGGCTGTGGCTCTAAAATGACATCATAAATGTACCATGCAGGCTCCTTTTGCAGAGACGTTAATGACAAATAGAGATGCTGCAGAATGGTTTACAGAAGAATATGACTTGAATTCTTCATAGCACCAGACACAGTAATGGCCAGACATCAGGAGACACAGCATTTCCACTGATATGCCTGTAATCAGGCTAATGATTTGTACTTCACTAAAATGTATCTGCCACAAAGTCATTTGGCTTGAAAATACTGACGACTTTTCCAACTCATCAGTATTTGTTCAAGTGAATAATCACCCTCAGCCTTAATATTGTGCCTGATTGTTGTGTAACCTTGGTTTTGCTTCCAGATAGGGTAGTGGTTCTACTCCTCTGCTGCAGCAAAGAGACTTTTCAGGTATTTTTCTTTCTGTGGGAGTACTTGCACTCTATTGCCAAATCATCTGACAATCCATTGCCCATGAAAGGATTGTTTTCCAAAAGGTTTTCTTTCTTTGCTTTGTTATTAATAATTTTCAGACTATAGGTGGCAGAGTGTCTCTCCTGTTGCCTGGGCTGCACAAGGAAGGGAAGTCCCTGACCTGCAGGTATTCACTGCTTCCCACTGACCCTCTTCTTCATCCCACTGCATCTCAGTGGGAAACCACACTTGATTGCTTGGCACGTCCAACACCTTTCCCAAGGAGGTGCTGTGGCTGAGGTGTCTCTGGGCATTCCACTGGCTTGATCTTAGATGAATTTTTTGTTACAGTGCACTATGCCTGCTTGGGGCCAGTTCATCAGGCAAGGCAGATCACGTTGCATGCTTGGTGAAGCGGGAAATAGTGATGACAGGCAATCCTTGTTCCATCTGCTGTGGTTATTAGCAAATGATGTTTTATTTATCTCCACATCAGCCATGAAGATACTGAGACACTGACTCCCATCCTAAACTTGTTCAATAACAAGTTTTTACCTTCTGAGATCTATAGGTTAATGGATGAAGAACCAAAACCCTGCTATTAATGTGTGCAGGGTGATGCTTACTAAACATTTCCACATCTATGTACCCACAGTTACCAGCCAAGCTGGAAGTGCTGTTGATGGAAAAAGGTCATTTGGGAATATCTGCTTCCATTGAGCCATTTTCACTGGCTACTGCTGATTACAGTGACACCTTGAAATTACACATGTGGGCAGTTCCATATTGACCAGTCTGGAAATGAGCCTGCAGTGAAGAGATTCACAAAGAACTTGAGTTTTCCATTCACAGCAAATCTCATTTCTTTGATCTTATTTTTTCCCTCCTCTCCTGTCCTCAAGCAGAACAAAATCAGCACAAGACGACATCAGAATTTTCCATGAAAATGGAAAACGTGTGATTGCCGTTTAAAATTATATTTTATTTAACATAAACATGTTTTGAAAAGTTTTTAAACAAAGCTCCAAATGTGCTATACTGAGAGTGTCAAAATCAGTCTGGTATTTCACTTTTGCTTTGCTTACAGCATGCTTTGTTAAGACTAGTGCCTTTTAAAACATTTCAACTTAAATGAAAACAGCATTTTCCTTTGGAAAGCAGATTTCATTATAAACATGTCAGATCTGCATTGGTTATAAAAATTGCCCTTTTCTGCATATTGGCCCAGGACTCTCTGTTTTCAGTATTTGCAGTTTCCCAGTTTGCTAAGATCTATTAAAGATTTAGGTCAGTGCTGCCATGAACTCCCTAACCAGCCCTCTAGCAATTGAAAAGCCTCAAACTATATTCTTACAGCTTGCTAGGAAAAAAATCAACATTGCATATTGCTTGCATATCAGATTGTATCAGCTCCTCAAATCACACTCATGTTTGTGTATCAGGTCCAAGAACTTGGCTGTGGATAATACCTTACTAGCTCTCTCCTCTGTGCACTGCCAACACAAATGGGGATGTCTCTGCAGACAGCAATCCATGCCTTCTGCTTTGCTCTCACTCTTTCTGTGCACACTGTTGCCAGTGAAAGAAAATTCTGCTCCATTCATGCTTATATTTTAATTGCATGCTCCTTTCTGGAGGTAGGCAAGGATAACATCTATCATTTTGTTTCACATCTCTGCCTTGAAAGCATCTGCTCCATTTGGGGATGCTGGAGAGAGCAGCTGCTGGCTCCCATTCAGTGTCAGCCTCCCTGGCACATGTTCATTTACCTGCATTTAACATCAAACAGCACTCACTATCCATTTCAGATCTGCATACATGAAGAAAACCCACCCCAAACCAGCCAACAAGTATCTGGCGTTTCTCCCTGATACCCACATCTGTTTTGGCTGGTTTCATCCACTCCTGCAGCACAATACTGTCCGAGTCCTGTCTGACCCAAACAATAGTTTTGGATCATTTGGCACCAAGCTGGACCTGAATGAAGAAAAGTGAGGGTGTCTGGGCTATGTCAATACGTAGCTACTACCCAGCTTCTCAACCATCAGTCCTGCTGCTAGGCTGCTCTGTTAGTGCTGAGTCCTAGTGCTGCTGGCTTGGCTTCATGCTCCTTTTTCCCTTGAGGACTTCAAGGCTACAGTTTAATAAATGCCCACAGTGTCATCAGGATCCATTCGTATCACTAATTTTAAGCATTTATTATTGCTTTTTTGGGGGTTAGATAAGAAGATCTAAGTAACTGGGCTAAATTACCCTTATCCCTGGGGACACCTTGCACTTCTGTTTCTTTTTGTTGTTATCAGTGAGCCAGACCTCTCCCACATGCTGCCTCTCACTCCTGCCAAGCTCCTACTCACAGACATAATTGAAAAGATGCCCAGAGCTTGCTCCAAAGTTAATGCTTTGCTCAGTCCAGCTCAACTGTTTGCAATTCCTCTTACATGAATTTTATGCCAAGGGGGACCTAAGGTCACCACTTTGTAAAACTAGATCAAGATGATTTAGCTTTCCATCTTCTTTTCTAATTTAGCTACCCCTCTGCCTTGCCTGTCTTCGTCTGAGGCTTCCTGATAACCATTGCCGTGCACACAAGCAGCATCCAAATATTTCCAGCTGCTCTGCACACTGCCCTGCACTGTCCCTAGAGAGGGACAGACTTAGCAGGTGGCTGGGGCTCACCATCTGGCTGTACTCCATCCCAGCTTGCTTGCTTGCATTCTCTCACTTATTCTTCTCTGAAGTACAGCAGCTCTCCTGCCCTTACACCCCTCTGCTCCTTTAATTATCAGTAGCCAGATAATTCAGTCTCCAGCATATTCTTCCTCTCCATCCTCCATGGCTAAGGAAGAGTGTGCCAGGTGCTACACAGATGTCAGGGGACTCCTTCTCTAAGGGACTTCACTCTTATTTTGTTCAATCCCAGCTGTCTGACAGCAAACTTCCTCAAGGTACACTAAATTTGTTCAGTTTGGCCCTGCTTCCAGTGCAGAGGTCAACACAACAGATGCTTTGGAGCACTGACTTCATCAGCAAGCCTGGCCCATGTCTGTGTGCAGAATTCTGTCTGCCAGTTACCAGCAAAGTGCTGGAGCAGCCAGATCGGAGCAGCCTGCAGGGTGTCACCTCCTGTCACCGGCTCTTTCAGCTGGCTGAGTGGCTTATATTTAGTCTCTAGTAGGTGATCTTATGAAAGGATATGGGACAAGGAAAGATGTGGCAGAGAAAGTAGATCACGTCATTCCAATTAAAAAATTGTATTCATCCTGGCACTTCCAGTTCTACTTTTATACATTTATTTATGATAGGGTTATTTTCTTCTTTCTTTCTCCTTTTTTAAAATTTTTTTTGTTGGAAATACAGTACTTGGCAGCAAATAGCAGCTCTCCATTATACTACTACAAAGTGAAACTGTCATCACTCATTTTACAGAGTAAAGATAACCTTTATTATTCTCTGTTTAGTCAATGCTTTTACAGAAACACTGGAATAAGGAGAGAATTTCCCAAAAGCAAGCTCTAAGGCTATTGTTGAGAATTCCTGGCTGCCTGGCTGACACCTTAGCAGCATTGCCCATTGCCACCTTTATCACTGAATTGGACTTACTACTTCATTATTTGATTTTTGTTGCTTTCCTCTCAGGTTGGCACTTGGTCTTTTTTTCAAAATATCTTCTGCTGCAACCTCCCTTCTCTTATAACTAGGGAAAGTTTGAAACTCTTGCAATCTCTCATTCCTGTCTGCAAAAGCAGAGCAGACTGGATTAATATTAGATTAGTTACATTAATATTTTCTCTCATTTTTGAAAGACAGAAGGCACCAAATCATTAAGTAACATTGCTAGCAGGTGGAAGGGAAGATCTTTACAAGTCCCACCTGCAACAACTCCTTTACTGCCTCAGGCAACTCTCTTCAGGTCACCCCATTAAATGATCAGTCAACATTTATTAATCACATCAGCTGTGCCTAATGAATACAGCTAGACAAGCTAACCCTCACATAAATGTCTGAGAAGTGGGGCTGGATTGAGATATATTACCAGAAGGTCACCAGAGATCACTTCTCCTATGGATCACTATGGTAAAGTATGACTTATTACCTCCCTTGATAAAAGGTTCTGAAAGGTGGATATCTGAGTGCTTCCAGATACCTTAGTCTAGGTAATTGCCCCTGGTTGTATGCAGACTTCATAGCAGAGAAAGAAATTTTTGCATCCATTAAGCTCAGTTTGTTCAGTTGAAATGTGACTTCTGTGTTGTCTCTGTGAAAAAACTGAAGGAAAATGTGCTGTGCTTCCCTGCCAATTTCAGAACAAGCTCCTTTGAGTGTTGGGGATCCAGATTCCCAGGAGCTGTGGAGTGCACCAGACAAGATTGCTCACTCATGTATCCTCGTGTCCTATTGCATGCCAAGTGTATATTTTAACTAGAGAGCTTAACAGCCTTCAGTGTTCTTGCTCCCTCTCCATGTTTTTGTGAAGTTAACCCTATTTGTGAAGCTCCCCTTCACTAGCAGATGCAATACACAGGCTATGGTGGACAATCCCAGTCTGGATCAATCCAGACCTTTTTTTTCCTCTCTTGATCCCCTCCTCCCAGCTTTTCGCCCAGCTTTTCGCTATTCCTTCTCTCCTGACCTGTTTGGTGTTGAAGAGACATACACAGAATTTTGCCTGGCACTGTGTTCATGACTTGCTCTGTACAAAAGTAGTCAGAAAAGCAGTAATTCTAAATACATGGAGTCTGTACCAGTGAGCACCTTCCCCACTGTGCCATCAGCCATAGCCAGTAGGGTCTGTTTGACACATTGCCAGTGTATCACATTTTCCTGAGGTGCCTCTGGGGTGGGGAGAAAATGTGACTGGGCTGCTTTGTCTTGTTCTGCATTTTCAGGGATCTTTGGGCTCCTAGTGTAAGGATTAACATGTGAGTGAAGGGTTCATTTTGTTTTTCCCTTGTAGCTGGAGTCTTCTAGCAGCTGTGCTTCCCTGTTAACCCTTGCTATGTGTGCACTCATCTGTAGAGATGAGTGGTGTTTTCTACAGCTGGAGTCAGACAGGGCCCTCCAGGTGCAGATCAAAAGGCAGGTTATGCCCAGAGGGAATAACCTGCAGTTATTCCCTGTGGACATAACCTGCCTTGTGATCTGCAGTTCCCTAACCAGCAGTTCCCTCTGCACTAAGCACATCAGAAAGGTCAGGAGAAGCCTTGGAAGGGGCCCTTCAGGGTTAGCTGGCAGCTCTGGGCTTGCCTGGGGATAGTCCTGCTCAGAGCACTTGTGCTGGCAGCCACCTCTTGTGTGCACTGGGCTCATTGATATTTCTGCCACAGCACAGCATCCTTGCCACTGTGATAAAGCAGCTCTCTGGAGAGATCTTGCCTGCTCTGGGCACTCCTGGGTGGAAGCATCAGCTCCAGCCGCGTTACCGTGCGCATCAGGAGCGCTGTGATATTTGCTCTGTGCTCCCGATGGGAGCTCTGCCAGCTCCCCCCACCTCCTTCACACACAGATACACACACTTCAAGCTGTCCAGTGTATTTCAAGAGAGCAGAAAGTATTTGCTAAAAATATTTGTGCAGAAGTTATTTATGGCCTGGCCCACATCAACCCCGTGGCAGCCGTTACACAACGCGGCACAAAGGCGCTCTTATCTGGAGGAGCACACAGCCAGTTTTGCAGTCCACGAGTCACCAAGAAGCAATTCCAGTGGCTTTTCAATCAATCAGGAACTTGAGGCCTGGATGTTCAATTTAGATGTCAAGTCTTGTCAAGCAGGCTCTGCCAAGCTTTCTCAAGCTTCCCAATTTGAAGGGGACGCTGCAGAAAATGCTGCACCATTTCAAGGAATGGCAGCTTTTTCTCAAAAAGCTGGAGGAAGGTAAAGCAGATCTCCTTATATGGAATTTGGTTCAAGATTAGAATTATTTTCTCTCTCTGCTTGCTGTAGGAAACATTTCAATAGCCTATAGAAGGGAAAAGAGACGTACCCCTTGGCTGACACTGGGCACATACCCCAAGGCTGGGCACAGAATCTAGTTCACAAATGCACTCTATTGCTAGAGCAAGAATTTAGCCAAGGTTTTGGTTAAAACCCTAATAAAGGTATAGGGAGTTTATAAAACTCTTAATTTTTAAAAGAAATTAGTCAAAATTCAGTGCAAGGGAGATCCAGCCTTTTGTCCTGGACTATCTCCACCTTCATACAGTTTTTTTTACTACATTTATGATCTGCAATGGCCTCATGGGTGCTGATCTTTAAAGGTCTGTACTAAAACTCCCAGCCTCATCTGTTATGGTGGGGACGTGAGACTTGAGCTTGTGCAGGTAAGAAAGCAGGAGGTGCTCTTGATATAATGAAATAATTTGTGGTGGGACACAAAGGTACCAGAGGAATGACAGGAATATCAGCACTTCCCTGCCCAGCTCCTCAGTGCCACGAGTTAGAAGTGATTACAGCTCAATTCCTCATTTAACATATGAGGGGAAAAATAATTGAAAGCCAGAATCTCCAATTAGGATCACAGACGTTGGTTTCCTCTTCTCCATCAGGTCACTAACCTTCTCAAGGAATTCAGGTTGATTTGACATGCTTGTTTTCATCAAACCCCTGGTGCCAGGTCCTTGTGGTTTCATTATCCATTCAGTACTAGTGATGGGATGCTCTGTAACCACTCTCATGTCCTGGATCTTGGAAAGGCTAATCCCAGAGCCTCTCTTTGCCCTCTTCTTCAGATAAGTATTTTGCTTGCCCTTTTCCATTCCTTTGAGACCTCTGATGCTGCCTGTGCCTCCTCAAATGCAATCACTGATGGTTCAGAGGTTTAATTAAGCTAATTCTTTCTATAAGCACTCCAGGGGGAATTTGAGCAGCCCTTGCCAGTTTGAATACATGGAGTTTTTTGAAGTCTGGATATTTCTTGAAATCATTCTTTCACTATGTTCCTTCACAGTAACCTATTCTGTTACACAATTTGCCCTGCTGGAATTTAGTTGTTTGTGAAAAATAGAACAGGATTAATTTTGAGTCCTTCAGTTTTAATATGCTTTTTTTCAGATGTTTCCTCTTTTCCCTCACAAAGCCGTAAGTCAGTAGCATCTTTTGTCACAGCCTATTCCTCTTCCCCTTGTACCTCCAACTCCCTCCTTTTGGATGACTAGGCCAAAGTGTTTCCTTCTCAAGACTCTCATAAGAAAAAGAAAAAAAGAGGGACACAAACAAACCTTCAGAGTCGGAGAATTGGGTGGGATGTACATGCTGATAACACCTGTCTACTCCTGGGAAAGCCTTCATGGGACGGCAAGACTTTATCAGCACCACTTGGGTCCAGGTGGACAACTCTGAATAGAGTTTGTGCCCTCTTATGCATTTACTAATTTTAGTGTAGTTAGATCTGCATTGAGTAGATTTCAGCAGTGTGACTAAGCTTGTCTCTGTGTGTTAGCTGGGTTCCCCAGGCTGAGGGGAATGGCATTCCTGGAGGTCCCCCCAAGGAACCTCAGTGCTGCCTCAGCTGTGTCCAGTGCTCATCCTGTGGCTCTGCAGAGCTGGAACTGCCTGGCAATGCCCATGTTTTTGCCACAAAGGACACATCTCTACATGAAATGGGCATGAAACTGGCTCACTTATGTACGAATATAGGAACTCAGAGAAGAAATACTTCTGATTAACCCATTCTATTGCTTCCTGGCACTCCTGAGCTGGTCTGTAGGGTGGCTGTCACTATTCTGAAAAGACCTACACATTCTTTTCTTGATGCTTTTCCTACCTCTTGGAGATGTGAAGAACTCTGATCCATGAAAATCAAATTATTCCATTCTAATTTTTCCAGTCTAAATCAGTTATGAGCTACTAAGATCAGTAGCAAACTAACAAGCAATAACAAACTCTGTGCTAGAGACTATCAAACATCTGCTGCTGTGGTTTTCCTTCCTCTGAAGCACTTGGTTATTATCAGAAGCAAGATCTTGAACACTTGGTTATGGGGTAGTCACACCTATGTCTCTGAAGGGTCGAAACTGCGGAAGTAGTTTTTAAAAGCCTCAAAATCACTGGTTTACAGATCAGCATTTTCCAGCTGACCTAACTTTGGAAGGATTGTCTGCATTAGTGTTTAGTCCTCTGGGATGGTAAAGCCAAGCCTGGATAGGCACCTGCATGTGCTGTAGGTGACCGCGAATGCAGGGAAACAATTTGCCCACCTGGGAGCAGCCCGTGTGCTACAGATGTGTGGTTTTAAGGCTGGTTTCAAACCGAGCTGAAAGAGCTCCAAGGCACAGCCCCTCTCTGCAGGCCATCTGGTGGCTGCTGGGAACAGAGCTCTCAGACAGCTCTGAGCTCATGCAACAGCCCAGCTTTTGGGACACGGGCCTTGCAAGTGTTGGTTGTTCTTGCAGGAATAAAGGTAAAAATCAGGTAAGACTACTCCTTATCATCTGAATGAAGCCACCAAATCCATGTCAGACCCTGGCATAGACATGGGCCAGCAGAGTTTGGGCAGCTGTAGCCTAGAAAACCTGTCAGAAAACCATTTGTCAAAGTGATTTGGGTGTAGAAATACAAAGAAAAGGAGCATCCTTTAAAAACTACAGACGCTAATGTGAAGCTCTGGGTATCCAGTCTGGATGTGGAGCTGGCAGACTGACAGTGGTTTTAAATATGATTACAGACTTTGTGTGAGTCTTTCCCAGTTTCTCCTAAGTCCTGCAATATGTCCAAGCGATTTAACAACCCAAGCCTAACATTTTTCCTCTGCCAACAGTATCCCAGCTGATGACACAGCTTTGCAAAAAATCCTATTGGAATTGAGTTTTTAGGCACGACTGTAGGTATTGTAATAGTCTAATGAAATATGTCTAGAAATCAGTGACTGAGCAAGTCATCTAATGCAGCCTCTCCTCTTTCATTCACAAATTAGCTGGGATGGACTTTGTCTTTTTTTGTTGTTCTTGTTTTGTTTTGTGTGTTGGGTTTTTTTCCCTCACTCTAGTCAGTGGTGTCAGAGAATGGTTACAGCCTGCCAGAAATATTCCTGTTAATCAACCTCTGCATAAAAGCTCAAGGCTATTTCTGGGCTTAAGTTTTCTGTTAAAATTAATTTATGCTCCTGAGGCTTTTTTTGTTGAGTGAGCATTAGAACACAAAATGTCTCTCTTGTCTTAGTATTTGCTAATATCAAAGCATCTAGAATGAATTTGAGTTTCTGTAAAATAGTTTGTATACAAATACACAGGAAAAGTGTTTTTCAATGACATTATAATAATCCTATTTGTGGTCACAAAAACTGGCTTAATGAGAGTCTCCAAATGGAAGTTTGATTTCTTTTAATTTCTGTGATACTAAGGAATTTAACTCAATTTGCATCCTTGGATTTTCTTGGGTTGTAGCAAAAGTCTCTCTAATTTAGCAAAGACAGACTAGCATCTTCAAAATTGAAAAGATAAGAATTTATTCTTAAGTTTAAAGGACAAGTTTCCTCTACAGTGTTTTCCAAGAGTTAGCTTTTCCTATAGCACAGCAATTGCAAAAAAATCTAGCTATCTATTCTAATCCCTCTCTTCCCTTGCTGCTCTTTAAACAAAGATCAGTGTTGTTATTTTTCCAAAAAAAGAGCTCTTTTAATAGTCACACAGATTGTATGTCACAAAGTCTATGGCCCCATAGATCACAAAATATGAGCTCATGTTCTGATGAATTGTCGGTTGTTTGCAAAGAATTTGTAGGCAACATGGTTTTGGAAAGGAATTTGGAGCAACTATTTTTGCTTCCATTATTCTTCCACTCCTTTTCCCCCCAAATAGTCTCTTTTCAGTTCCAAGGCATGTGCAGACTAGAAATAGCATCAGCCCTGGGGGATTTTCCTTTACCAATCTCTTGGACATTCATTTCCCAATTTAGGGTGTCTGTTCTCAACTTTTCAGAATAGTATCTCCTTCCATTGCTCCATCCTGCATGGACAGCAGGGACAGGCTGCCTCAGGAGAGGAATAATCTCAGTTGGGCCAAACAAAGTCAGAACAGCCCCACTGTTTGTCTCCCAGCCGGCAGATGTGGCCAGACATGAATTTTATTGATGGGAATAGATGGTACAATTTTCCTGGTTTATCCTTAGCAGTCACTAGAGGGCAAAGCAGGTCTCCATAAAGCAAACCTGCAACCCACAGGGGAGGCTCCCTGCCCCTTGCCTTTGTGTCATGAGGCTCTGGTGTGGTTCTGTCTGCAGGGACAGAGCTGGACAGTCCCAGCCTGACTGCTGACTTACCTGGCTTGGGACATACTCAAGTTTGCCCAGAGACTGCAGTTCTCATGAGTTTCTGGTTTTGGACACAGTGTTGGCATCTATGATAATGTTCTGCTCATATAAAAGCATCTTTCAAAGTCCAGGTCCTCGCAATGCAGCATCCATCCAGTCTTGCATCCTGCTACTAGGAGATGCCAAGGATAAAATACACTGAGCTGTTTTCCCTAGAATGTCCTTCCAGTCAACTGTGGCTTAGATAATTCAGGATGCAGAGCTCAGACCTTTGTAAATAATCAGAAGTTAAAGAAATACCTACATGTCACTTTTTACATCCCAGTAGCCCTTAGGTATCTACAGTGCTCTTGCACTGAAGTAATGAAATTTACTTGGCATTGTGTGAAAAAAAACCACCTCCTTTGGTGTCTCTTGAACATGCTGAGAGACATTTCCTCCCAGGCTGAAATCAGAAGCAGAAAGCTGCAGCCACCTTTTCATCCTCAGCAAGCCCATTGTGAATTAAAGTAGCTGTGCCATGTTTTCACCTACTATTTTTCTCTTCTGGGATGAAAATTCCTAATGTATGCAGTGGTTTGGACATTGATTAGGTCATTCATCTTTCATGGCAGATCAGAAACCACCCCTGGAAGTCAGTGTGAAGCTAACCAGGGAAAATTTGACTGAGAGAGCATAGGAAGACCCTGGGAGATCAAAACATAGAGATGACAACTCCAGAGCAACAAAACAGTCTTGTTGGCATGGCTGCAGCTTCGACATGTGAAAACCCACCTAAGCCAGGATAACAGGAGATGCCAGTGAAGCCTGAAGTATCTCATGTGTAGGAGTAAAATCTGTTGACGTTATTCCAAAAGTAAGCTGTTTTCATGTTAGTGTGCACTAAAAGGCCTTTAGAGTGTTTATGCAGCAAGAAGCCCTGGCTCTTTAAACATGAGACTTGTGCTGCTGAACTTCATGATTCTCAGCATCTTGGTGAATATTAAGCTATTTTTTGAATTAAAATCAGATATGTTTCGGTGTTTCAAAAAATAAATGTTGGGCTTCAAGACCTGCTGCCTGAAACATACTTCAATCCAAAGTGTGCCAAATGTGAGTGAAACACTTAAAAACAACTTCCACTGTTCTCATGGACCTGAATCTCCATTTTTCAACCAATTTAGCTTTAAGTTTTTGAGTACTAAAATTGAAATCCGTGTCTTCAGCCACAGTCTCCTTCACACTATGCTCTGCCAATTACTAAGTCCTTCTCATGTGGAGAGTGGAGGTTGCTGGGGGCCAGCCTACATGGCAGGGACAGTTTGGCTGATGGCACCTGGTGATACAGAGGTGGATTGAGCCCCATGTGGAAAATGACAGCCCTGAGCTGACCAGGGATTCCATATGAGTGGCAGGGTTTCCCTTTCCAGAGTGCCAGCCTGTTTTTTGCTGTGCAGGAAAGGCTTTTTAGTCCATAGATGTGATGGCAGCTCATAAACAGCACCTCAGGCGAGTCAGTGTTCTTGAGTCAGTGTTGAGCCAAAATCAACAAAGCCTGTGCTCAGGCCTGGCTGTTGGGAAATGATAATTGCTTTTTGAGTTGTGGACATGTCCTACACTGAGCCATTTACCCGAGATCTATTACCCTGAAATGAGCAGAGAGGATGTAATGGTCAGGGAGGTGTATGACACTCCAAAGGAGGTTGGAAAAGCCAGGACTTCCCAGTCAACAGGATCCCAGATTTGCTCCAGTGGGCACCCAGCTCCAAGTGGTGCTCTCAGCAGAGACTGGTGAACTGGTGGTGAGCAGCACGTGTGATGCAGAGTGAGGCCAGAGCGAGCAGAAGCTGTCGAGCCACTGCCTGGAGCTCCTGAACTTTTGGGAAAGACCAATTCTCCCAGGTCACGCTGAGAGTCCCATGAAAATCAATGGGAGGATGTCTTTTATTTTGGTGTATTGACATTTGATGTTACTGTAAGAAGGACAAGGATCTAAGACTTGAGGTTTTTTTTACTTTTACCCATTTAGAGTGGGCTAGCTGAATGCCTAGTCTGGACTTTTTGTTTGCAAAGCAGCCACAGCTCACACTGAGCACAGGGATAATTGTAAATTCTCATCACTTCTGGAAAATGGGCCATTAAATAGGTCATTAAGTATAGCATTAGCTGCCTCATTTCAGCCACCCAGGCTGAAGAAATTTGGCTGTTGCATGGCAAACAGAGGCTCGGATTGGTGCTGGATGCAGGCTGGCTGCCCATGCTGTTGTCTCCTGCTGCACCACAACAGCACAGGCAACCTGGGAGCCTTCAAACAGGTCCCAATAAGTCCACACTGGCATTTAATAAACTTCTTTCTCAGGAGAAACTAAGCTTTTCCTGAAACCATGTTTCCAGAACACAGAGGAGATCCACAGCCGCGCAGGACCTCTGGAGGTGGCAATCAGAGTTTTACACTTTTAGATCATTGATTCACTGCTAGTTCAGGTTGGAAGGTCACTCAGACAGTGGCTCTTTGGTATCCTGCTGTGGAATGAGCTGACTTTTGTCCCTTTAGGCATCTGTTTGTCCACAGGAGAATACCCCTGTGAGGCAGCCCATGTAAGTGGTCTCCTGTGAGCACAGGCGTGGCTGTATCACCTCGGTCCAAAGATCCAGCTCTTCCAATGAGCTGTGTCTACTAGTGGATCTGTGTAAAAACATGTATGAGCTTGGCAAGGACATGTGAATCTCCCAAATGCAACTATTTGCTGTTTAGGAAGGGTCAGAGCCAGAAGGATTTTTCTCTGTCTTGAGCAACTCTATACATTTCTATTTCAGGAAGTTTCTCTGTTCTCCTTCTCCCACAGACCTATTGCATCCACACCATCCCTAGACAGGAACAAATCAATCTGAGAATTGAATTGCAGAGAATAGACATGAAGAACAGTTGGAAGCAGCAGGAGAAAGCAAGCCAGCTTTCCTCTGGCTCAATTCCTCCTTGATGCAGCTGTAAGGAAGCCTTTTCCCAACATGCTGAGTCTTTGCCACAGCTTTGGATTTGCTAAACCAAATCTGTGAAGAATCAGGAACATACAGAAAAAATCATTAGTGAGGTATTCAGCATGAATGTGAGCAAAAGAAGCCAACTGTGGGGCTATGGGATGACCCCACCCAAAGCCACACGTGTGCCAGAGGTCCCGGAAACAAACGTGAAGGCTCAAATGGCATCATTGTGCTGCAGTGAGCTCTCTTTTTTGAAACATTCAATGATAAATGTTTAAACAGCTGCCCTCGTAGGATTCAGGGAAGGAGAGCAGTAAGGCATTGTCTTGTATTAAAGCCACAACTGGACTTGGGCCAGAGCTGAGGAATTTGTAGGTGACATGAGTACATTTTTCATGCATTTTGCTGAATCCCCTGCATGGCGTAACTTTCTCCGTGGGAGATTTAGCCAAACAGTCTGAAGAAAAGAAAGAAATGTGGACAAACCAGCTTCTGTGATTTATTGCCTCAAAGCCATTCAGTAGAGATTGTCCCAGCTGGGGGACAATAAGTCATAAGCTACTTATTTCCTACTTCAGTGGAGGGGAAGAAGGGTACTGGATGCACATTTTGCCCCAGATAGAGATCTCTATTCTTTAATTTATCTCACACACTTAGGACAAATGAATAGTAGTGTTGATCTTATCTCATGCTTGATTTCTTGTTTATTTATTTATTTATTTATTTTCTCAGTCCTCTTACACCCCCCCCCTTTTTTTCCCCCACTCCCTTTAAGATGGGAAGTTTTTAACATTAGCTTTATATGTCACTGGAGAGTTGACAAAACACATAAATTAAGAACTTTAGTAACCACAATGCCTAATCTTGTGTGATCCCAGAGAATATAAATACTTGAGGACTACTAACTGTGTTTTCCTTCCCAAATATCAATTGAGATTACTGATCCATTGATTTAGACCACTGTGAAGCCCTGAGTATGTGCCTGCATTAGTGTTTCAGTTCAGATCAGGAGCTCCCTGCAAAAGTACTTTGGTTTGCATTGTGGTGCCATCTTAAGGATGCTTGAATTACTGTCCCTTTGAAAGAAACTTGTCTGGAATATGTGGTTCCCTAATCCATTCCAGGCACCACTGGGAACCAGACTGTGGATGGCAAGAATTAAAAAAGAGGCAAAAAAAACAAACAGCAAAGCCTCAAGCAATAAAACCATGAAATGCATTTACTGTGGATGTCAAGTCCTCAGCAAAAATCTTTCTGGTCCTTGGCTCTGCTCCTCTTAGTTCATCCTATTTGCTAATGCAAATGTAGTCTTAGGAAGTCCACAGGTGATCCTCAGTGAATTTGAAGTCTTCAAATTCAAACAGGCTAAGCAATTCCAGCATAACCATAAAGTAAATGTACAAAATTAAATGAGTCCAGCTGTGTTGTGTGTTATCTGTCTGCCTGCAAGCTCTGTGAAATGCCACTTTTTCTGTTGTCACAGATAGGAATTGTTCAAAATATCAGTGTTCTTTTTTTATTTTGTTTCTTTTTTAAAAAATTATTTTTATAAGCTAAAATTCTTATTTCTACAATATAGTAAATTGTTGGGGCTGGGAAACCCTCATTGCAAAGGGAGCAAATCTGTGATTCTTCTGATGAACCTGTATGTGCTATGGGACTTCAAGAGGAGCTCTGACTTGTACAAAATTCCGCACCAAAACATTTTCCACATGTTCAGAAACCCATTTATCGTCAAGGTATCCATCCTTTGGGGTGTGATCCTGCCCACCCACAGCACCAGCATCCCAGCACTGATGATTGTTTGCTCTTCAGCCTTGGGGACAAAAACCCACTGATCATCACACAGGTGCAAATCCCCACATCCCATCACCTCTGCTGCCCCTTCAGATGACTTTAATTAAATCCCTCATTCATCCCAGCCTCCTAAGGTGCAGTCACTGCAGTGTTACAGGGGCAGAGGGTGCAGCATGGGGGAGGCTGCACTGGTGGGAGTGGGGTTAAGTGTTCCTCACCATTGCACTTGGATGTCTGTGCACCTCACTCTCTCACCTGACTGCACACTTTGGTTTTTTTCTGGTGACAAAGAAATGAAATCAACTCAACTGAGACTGATTCTTTTTAGAGGGAGGGAGGGCATGGAAAGCAAGTGAGATGGTCTGACACACACAGCTGATCCTCACAAAGCTGCTGTGCAGGCAGCTGGATGGGCAGTGATTGCCAAGCAAGCTCCAAGCTGAGTCAGAGGATGTGGAGGGCAAAAAGCAGAGCCTACCTCTGCCACCTCACTATTCCCAAGGATTAAACACCCCCCAGGAGTGAGCTCCTGGATAATTTTGTTCAAGTATTGACAAGATCTCTGAGCTTGCAGTGGCAGATTGTGAAAGGTTTATTTGTTTGTTCCATGGGGGTTTCCACAAAACTACTGCAAGTGAGTTTTTTTGTCTTTCTCTCTCGCAGACACTTGCACACAGGTGCCAACACCCCCACCTGCTGCTACCCACATTCGAGTAATAAGAGAAAATCACTTTACCTGCAATTTTCTTACCCATAAGCAATGCAGTTACTATGAATATTTAGGAGGAGGTTCATGATGGTGCTGTAAATCGGGACTAGATTTTATGTCAAGATCCACAATACATTTTTAATTATAAATATTTTGTAATTGGGAAAAAAAATGGTTATGTAAAACATCAACAGTCCTGCTCTTTTGCCAAACACCCCTTTGGCTGAAAGTTGGCTCCCTATTAAGATATGTTACTTCTTCTATAATCCAAGACTTTAAACATTCTTTTTCCAGGACTTTTAAGGAAATTGTGAACAATTAAAATGTAAAAGATTAACAACTCTGACAAAATTATAACCTATTGAATTTACTTTGTTTCTATTTAAAATTTCTACCTCTGTGAGGCCTCATACACTGAAATGCTGTGTCATCAGCACCCAAGACACTCATTTATGGGTTTTTAAAATGCATTACACCCTCTCTGGTGTAATCTGCAGAGGTCAATGCATGTAACTGCAGTTGGCCTTTAGTAGATGTCTGAATTTGGGGATCTATCCTTTTCCAGACCATCTTGGTAGAAGCCTTGCCCTCTTCTTGGCCACTGTTTTACCAGGCCTTTGTGGACACAGATTTCATGAAAAGAAAACTGATACTGCGAGAATTAATCAGCCAACTGTCCTTACAGACATGAGGTCTGGAAAATTCTTACAAACACAGACTTTGAAACTCAATGTAGGGCTTTGGGATTTAAGGGCATATTTGAACTTAGTAAAAATAAGCGACTCAGTGAATATGAATAGTCACAGCCCTCGTGTTTGCAGCTTATGTATCACTTCTGCAAACACAGTGGTTTATAATTGACTGAAAGGAGAAATACATCTTGCAACACCCACCAGCTCCTGCAGCCTGGGTGATTTCCCACCTGAGCACCTTGCTGGTCTATTTTTATCCTGTGAAGTGGCTGCAGCACCTTGCTGGCCATGATTTCCTTTGCCTAACAGGTGCTGGTCATACTTTATTTTGCAAATGAGGCATCTTGTGAACTATCATGAGAGTAAAGAATTACTAGAGCTGAGAGGGCGGGGGTGAAATGGAGAGAAAAGGAAGGAGGGCAAAGAATGACTTTGCAGACAAATCCTCCATACTATTGAATCTTTGTTGGCACAGAAAAAACCCCCAAGCCTCAGAAAAGTCATGCTTCAGCTCTCTGCTGTTGCATTATTTTTTTCTTTTCTTTTGCTACTTCAAAATACCTACAAGTATGCTGCCCTCCTTGAAGCCAGATCCTTGAAAATGGAGTGTACATTTCAAAGACTGTGTACAGTATAACTCTTTGTGTTTGGCTTGGAGAAATATTTGTTGGGTGGAAAGGGAAAAAGGAATTTAAGTGGTTGGTAGTAAGGAAGTGTTCCTCCAATACCCGCCCAAAACACGTTGAATCTAAGGACATGTCTTGGCCATGCTGGACAGAAGTTGCATCTTGTGATGTTAGAAGACAGTTGGAGCTCTTGACAGGGAGTTGAAAAACTAAACACTCCCAAAACCTGTGAGGTACATCCAGAGAGGGGTAGGTTCACACTTGTTAGGGTGGCAGTGCACATGTGGAGATGACAGCATCTGTCTCCAGTCCAGGGCAGGGTCCCCAGCTCCTGTGCACATCAGGGCTGCCATGAGCTGGTTTGAAGAGTGCTACATCCACAGTGGAGCAGCAGTGAAAATATCTCATCTTGTCTGGCATAAAGCCACTAGAGCAGCAGTAATGGAGAAGTCTGGGACACGGTTAACTTCCCAATTGTTTTGCTCTCAGATAAAAGCAAAACATTCTCAGTCATTTCCCTGAAGTGGGGCCATAAAGAACACATCTTTAACATCAGTGATGGCTAAAATTGGATGAGGCTGTTCCTGTGTTATGGCAATCAATTCAGCCATGTTAGGCACTGCTGCTGTCAAAGGTGCTGTATTGGCATTTAATTTCCTGTAATCCACAATTAACTGCAATTCCCATTCAACTTTTTACTGGCCATACAGGAGAGTTATATGGGGAGTGAATGGGAACAACTATTCCATCTTCCCTTAAGTCCAGTATCACAGGGGAAATCCCTTCTCTGGCCCCCATAGAGGGATTTTACATTAGTTACCTTGGAAGGAGATGGAGTGGGAGTGGCAGCTTGCAGCAGGTGAAGTGATGAAAAATCCAAAGCAAACGTTCACTGCCTGCCCTTATCATCAGTCCAAGACCTGTCCTTTAATATGTGTAACCCAAGCCTCTTTATTGTCTCCAAACTTCTTTGAGCCAGAAAAATGTTGGAAAAATATGTACAGATGGGGACCAGGGCCCAGAGGGAAAACTGAGGACTGCTTAAATGCTGCTGCCAGTTTGTGTTACAATTTGCTCCATAGCATGCACTGGAGTTACCACTGGTGAAAGAATGAGAGGGGGTTTTTCATTCCAAACTTGACAATTTGATAGTAAATCTCCCTTTCTTCTTTTTTTCCCCTTGGATGCACACATGACCCCAAAGCTTCTAAAACAGGACTTCTGGTGATCTGCAGGAGAAGCAATGATGCATTCAGCCCCCAGGTGACATGGGCTACCTGCTCTATGTTCCCCAGGCAAACCAGGGAGGACAACTGCTTTGGATCACCTTTTGTTTGCTGAGCATGTACAGATGAGATGATTAGCTCAAATAAGTGGGTAGGACTGAAATTTCTTAGCATATATTTGTTCTGTCCTCATTTCTTTTCGTTTGGACTCAGGTGCCAAAGCATGTTGCCACGATGAATATACGAAGGCTTTGGAAAATTAGAATTAAATATGTGTATTTTTTGTAAGTTGAGACATCATAGAAAAGGGAACTCTAAATCTAGTGTAAATAGCTATCAACATATTTCTGTTTGTTTTCCAGTCCAGTTGTCTAAGTGTGCTATACCTCATGTTTTAAAATAATACTTGAGCTGAGCTGTGCCAGGCTGCATCTCTTTTCTCTCAGGATTCCTAAGCAGCACATACTCAGCCAAGGAGAACAGGATGGGCACTTGGGTCTGGTGTCCAAATCTTCCATTCACCACCCACCCAGCACTTCATGGCAGGGCCAGGGGTGAAATGCATCAGGATTTTGTGTCTTGCTTGGGCATTGAACAGAGCAACAGAAAAGCTTTGCCTTACTTTTGTGTTTTGTTTTGTTTTCCTTTTTTTGTTATTTTTTAATTTCCAAACTGTCATAATTCTCTGTGAGTTAGCAATTCCTTTGGCATATTTTGGGGTTAACTTAATAAATTTGGGGTTGCTTGAGCCAGGACTTGAATTCTTTCATCTACATTCAGACAAGCTGGAAGACTTTTCCTAAATTTGTTTGAGTCTCAAGTTCATGCAACCACCTAAAAGAAGCTCAGTTTTATGCATGCAGAAGAGGTACCTTCATGCTTGAAATAATTTCCAGAGAATGATAATTTCTCTTAGATTGTTTGACCTTCATCATCAAATAGTCAAAAAGTTACTCAGTTTTTGACTGATTTTGGCCTGAAGCTGTCCCACAGCAGAACTGAATATTCCAGGACAAGTCACTATTTCAGCATATTTTGAATTCGAGACTAAAAACAAATGTGGCTTCCTGTGAAAGAAGTAATAACCAATTATTATTTAATTTTGAAAGACAATTTGGAAATAAAAAATTAAAACGTTGAACGTAAAAGTTCTTCAGTGGCTTAGAAAAACATAATTCTATTTTTGGCTTTTATACACTGCTTTTCCATTTAGATGAAAATGACATTTTGGTTGACAAGTAGCTCAGTTAAAACCTCCCCAGTGGCTGTCTGGCTGTCTTTGTGCTCCTCTCCTCTACCAAACGTGCTCAGTAGAAGGCACGGGAATAACATCAAAAGCATCACCTTGATGTGTCCAGGCAGAGCCTGTATCCTGGGTCCATGCTCTGAAAGATGCAGCTCCTGGAACCAAAGTGCTCCTTTCTTTGGCACCCATTACAAAGGATTTCCAGTGAACACAAGAACAGCAGCTTTCCTGCCCAGGGACCTCTGAAGTGAAGCATTCCTTGCTTCCTCTCATGGGAAATAGAGGAAGATATGGCCAAGGAAATAAAAAAGCCAAGGTCAAGTCAAATTAAAATTACATTTTCCATTGCAGGAAGAATCAGGCTGGGAAATCAGTGTTATTTGACATAATTGTGGTCAAGAATACCAGAAGATACATGAAAAGTGTTTCACTTGAGATGAATGTGCATCTATCTCTGCCTGGGCTCACACACATATCTCCAGAGGTACCCTAAGTCATTCTAAGATATTTGCACATAGTATTAAGCCTTCTGCCACCCTGTTTGTGGCACAAAGATATTTAACCCTAATCTGTACTAAAGATCTAAGCTCCTGTTGAAGTCCAGGAGCCCAGAGAGGCTGAAGGACCCTCCTATTGTCCTGCTATGAAGCCTGCATTATTCCAGCTCAGTTACTGTGGCTGGAGTGCTGCAGCTCTGAGCAGAGCTCTGCTGAGCCAGCCTTGATGCTCTTGGAGATGAAAACGTGCAAGCAAAATACCTGCCCCCCAAAAGGCTTGTTTTTGGGTAGAGGAGGGCCCACACAGGCATCATGTCCATGAGGCAGCAGTTCCAGTGGAGTTAGGATACCCAGGACCTGCCAAGGATTGTAGGAGCATGTGCAATTTGCAAGTTTCAAAGCCATTGGGAAGCAGTGAGTCAGTGGAGGGATCTGATAAATTCTTTGTTAGAGGCTTGTTCCAATTCTAATTAATCACATTCAATAACAATTCAATTAGTGCCATGAGTTAAAAATTACCAAGTTAGCTGCACATGCTGAGATGGACTCATTCAGTGCTCAGACAAAAATAGTCTGGCAGAAATGAGAGGCATTGAATAAGGCAATGATCTCCTGGGACATTTCTGGAAATTGTTCATGGCTATTTTCCATGTCCTCATTCTCCAAATGCTTCTGGTATTGCTTTCCTTCCCTCACCTGGGCTCTCCACAGCAGATCTCACTCACATTTTCTCTTGCCAATGGACAAGAGTGGAGACTACTGCTGTGAGTGGCTGCTGTGGTTAGAGAGCAGACTGGAACCTCTCTTAGAAACTCAGTCCTACTCTGCTACGAGCTCTCTGTACATAAAACAAAATGAAGAAGCCCTGGGAAGATTAATACAGACAAAACAACAGGGTTCTGACTTTGACATTTTGGCTTGGACATTATAGCATTTAGAAGTTACTGATGTTTTGCATAGTAAAGTACAAATGAATTCCAGTTGCAGTCAATCAGAACAATATATACCATTTTGGATAAATTATTTGGACAAAAAATTACTGAGAGCTGTTTTCCCATATGTCATCAACTGAGACAGCTGGGGCAGAGCTGGTGATGGGGCTAATGCACAACATGGGCATAACTAATGAAATGGGAACTCTGAAGAGGGAGCAGTGGCAAAAATAAACCTCTAATTCAGCAGCCAGATGAGTAGTGGGAATGATTTCTTCAGCACACAGTGTCTCTGTGGCTCCCAGCACAATAGGTGCTGATGTGCTGTTGCATGATGATTCAAAGTCCACTCCAATAACAGGAAAAGAGCTTTCTATTAATTTCTTTGAGCTTTCCATTGCCTTACAGAGGCAACTGGGCAACTGTTTATGGTTTAAGCCACAGCTGCAACCTTATCTTTCTAGGACAGATGAAAATGGATGGGCACCAAGCAAGCAGGAGGCTGCAGAAACCCCCAGGATCCCAGAGTAATTCCATTACTTGTCTTCCAGTGTCACTGCTGACAAAAGTGCCATCACAGCCCATAAGCTGCTGCTGCTTCCTCACACGGGGTGGGGGCCCTTTGGGGCCCTGATTGCCCCAATGGCTCTTAATTGTCCTGATTAACCTCACCTCCACCCACAGCTCTTGCTCATCAACCCAGGGATCCTATTTAGGCCCAGACTTGGCCACTGTGCTCTGGTTTGAGCTATGCTGCAGGACTGCTCTGCAGTTTGGCCGTGCACTTTCCTGGCAGTGAATCCACTGATCCAGAGTCCAGTGCACAGAGTGACTTCTGCCCTGGCTCCAGATGTGCCTTGCTGCTGTGGATCCACCCGAGTCTGACCTGTGGTTTGACTTCAAACCTGCCTCACCACATGGATTCTCCAGCAATCTGAATCCTCAGCCGAGCCTGGCTGCTCTCTGTCACCTGCCGTGCTTGGGTGCTGTGGATGGGCTCCTGGCTGGTGAGGCCAGTGCTGCCACTCAGTCCTTGCAAATGTGCTGGGCACCTTGAAGGCAGAAGATGTCAATGCACTAGCTGAATTTCCTAAATCAATTGATTTAGCCATGGAATTGTCCAGACAGTTTTCAACGTGGGTAAGTGCATCAGAGATACGCCTTTACTTTGAGGGTTTCCTCTCCATTCCGACAAACGGGGATTAAGGAATATACTGCTCCTGCAGCCCATGCAGACCTTGCTTTGGAGAAGGAGGAGTTGCAGCAGCCTGTTTTCAGCCCCTGCCTCCTCTGCACACTCCTTAGCTGGGTGCAGTGCAGGAATTTGGCCCTTGACAGGTCCTTGCACTCCCTGAAGCCAGCCTTGGCACAGGGAGTGCCAGGTCTGTGACCCTTGCAGATGTCAGTAGTAGATGAATAGGCATGACCAAGACCCCACAGTCTGCCAAGTTTGTAAACTCTTTTTGTCAAGGGCTATCTTTTCAGTGCACATGGAGCACCTACCTTTGTGTGGTTTTGGTCATGATTCCAGGTGCTGCTGAAATGTAAATACTTACTGGAGTAATATCCAAGCTCCGGCTGCTTTTGTTTTGCTTTTCATAAGCTCACATACCAGAGAGGGCTGGAATTCAGGATTTACCAATAATAGACCCAGCTCTAAAGGGGATGCTGTTGTCACTGGCAGTGTGTAAAGGTGGGTGAGGTATGTTAGCAGATAGACATGGTTACTCTTGGGAATAAATAACTAGGATTGCTTCTGTGAATGCCTTGGGAAATTTTTAACTGTCCTGCTTGTTGAAAATACTTGAACTTACATAATCCATTAGGTTGAAATGATCTCTGAGATCATCGAGTCCAACCTTTGATCAAACAGCATTATGTCAACTGGACCATGGCACTGAGTGCCACATCCAGTCTTTCCTTAAACACCTCCAGGGATGGTGACTCCACCACCTTGCTGGGCAGCCCATTCCAATGTTTAATCACCATTTTTGTGAAGAAATTCCTCCTGATGTCCAACTTGAACGTCCCCTGGTACAGCCTGAGACTACGTCCTCTTGCCCTGTCATTGGTTGCTTGTTAGGAGAGCCTGACCCCCACCTGGCTGTGCCCTCCTTTCAGGGGCTGCAGAGACAGAGAAGGTCCCCTCTGAGCCTCCTTTTCTCCAGGCTAAACACCCCACAGCTCCCTCAGCCACTCCTCACAGGATTTGTGCTCCAGACCCTTCACTGGCTCTGTTGCCCTTCTCTGGACTCCCTCAAGCACCTCGATGTCCTTCCTGAACTGAAAGGGCCAGAACTGGACACAGGCCTCAAGGTGTGGCCTCACCAGTGCCAAGTACAGGGGACATGCTGTCCAAGTTCCTAGTTCTTGAAAGAGCTGTGGGGTTTGAAAAACTAGTTTTTGTTTCAAAATCTATTTTGTCATGTGATTTAAATGGGTTATTTCAAGGGGGAAAATTCCTTCAGATCAACCTATTGTGTTTTGAAACAAAACCAGAGCCCTTGCTGTGCAAACAATAGGGGCTGCATTGCCAGCATCTCCCTTGCCTCAGCTGCAACAGACCATGCACTCAATGCTGCTCAACTGGAATCCAAACTGTCGTGTCTGAGTGCTCAGGACAAGCTGGTTAAAGTGCTCTGAGATCAGAGAACAAGGCTCAGGGCTGTAGTCCTCCAGGGAGAGGGATGAATCCTGGGTTTCAGGGTGTTCTGCTGGCTTTGGTAACTGGTAACGTGGGGGTCATAGCACTCCTCAGTGTGCTCCTTCAGGCAGGGCTTGCACAGCCATCCCAGGTGAGGCCAGTCTTTAATTCAGCATCAAACATTAATATCTCAATCTGTCATACTTGACAGAGTTGCTTTGTGAGGGAGCTCATTTTTCATGAGCTGCTGCTTTATCTCTCTCTTCCTTTCCGCATTTTCTTCTGTTTCATCTTCCTCTGACTTCTGTTTTATTTTTTCCCTCTGGCCAGCCTGCCTTATTTTTTGCTTGAAGTCTTTTGCTGTCTGAAAGCTGAAATTGTGGAGCATATGGGCACTTAATGCAGGCCACCTGTGTGCATCCAGGGACTCTACACAGTCCATGAATTGTCTGCTTGACAATCTCAGTGTAAAATGTTCTGCAACCACAAATGCAGATATGAGTCAGGCTGCTGCCAAGACATGGTGGAAACACTAAATTGTTGTGATTCCTTTCTGTCCTGTAAATGTTGTTTATTTGCATAAATTCAGAGAAGCCTCCTGGATTGCCTCAAAGCTGCAGCTGTTTCACTGAAATAATCTCAACCACCTCAACTGTTTTGTGCTGCAATTTTGCCAGCACCCACTGCAGGCACAGCTGTAGGGCACAACAATTTGTTTCCATGTGTTCTTCACACAGCACATGTAGTACCACCCAATTGTGCAAAATGTTACAAGTGGGACAGATCCAAAAATTTTAGATCTATTTATTAGGTGCTTGGAGTCTGGTCTTACAGCAATTTGTACACAATTTATGCAGTGGAGCTTAAATCTGCAAATACAATGCAAGCAGCAGATAGTCTTAATTATGGTGTTAATAAATGGTGTTTCATAAGTGGTCTCCTGGCAAGATGTCCTGTGTAGGCTGTTGTGCAAGCCATTTCTCCTTTATTAATTGTTGCTAATTATGTTTTTGCTGTGAATGATCCATTAACTAGCTTAGCATGGCAGAACTGAACAAGAAAAAGGTATTATATTTCCTCAGAGAATAAGAAGAAAAAACCATAATTCTTGGCTGGGTCTCTCACTGCCACTTGCTCCCCTCAGATGTGTTCCTTGTCACTGTTTATTGCCTTTCAGGCCTCATGAGCTGTACAGCTTGTAAAAGGAGCATTCAGGTGATATCATCTGGTCCCTTTCTCTAGTGCAAGTGATTCAAGGTCTAAATTTTTTATTAAAAGCAACCCAGCTTTTGATATATGTAAAAGCATGTTACAATGATGGCCAAAGTGTGATTTGAATGCTTTAACAAGTAACAATGGCATCAGTCATCCACTTGGAAGGTGGAGTTGCTTTCAAACAAATCTGCACGCAACTTTTCCTGGAGGTACTCATGGAGGAACTGCTGCAGGTTTCTCTTATAACAACAACTTGTTTTACTGAGTTTGGATAAAATTACTTATCCAGAAAAGCAGTGGCACTAGTGGGTAAAAACTTTAATTGAAGACAGATGTCTGTATAAACATAAACAAGAGGCAGGCCTAATCTGACTGGGTTTCAACATCCTAATAGTATTCTAAAATAGTTACTGAGTAAAACAGACTCTGTAAACAAATCTGACTCTATGTTTAGATAATCCCCATCTTTTTCTACTGAGCAATTTAAATAATTAAGAGGGAACCCAAAGGGAATATGGATTTATGAAGATGCTTTTTTGTAAAGCAAGAATATACAACATATTGTCCTCAAATCCAAGGCTCAGAGACCAAATGGGTCTTTGAAAATATGTTGTGGTAAAAGATCAGGGTGTTAACCAAGCCATTACAAACAAGTGGTGAAAAGAAACTGTCTGCAGCTCAGTTTAGGAACACAGCTGGGAAAAGAGCAGCCAGGCTGAGACTATTGAAGACTGTCAGCACTGTCACAGTAGCACATGATGAACAACACAGGATTTGGAAAATCTTCATGAGCAGCTCCCTCTCTGCCAGTGTGTGCTGATGCTCCACAGGAAGGACTCTCTTGAAACATCTACAGAGAGCACAGGGAAAATGGGCAGTGTGAAGAATGTCTGGGGAAGCATGAGCAGAATTCCAGTGCTGTGCTGCTCTGGGGAAGAATTACAGACCCTCCCAGTGCACCTGGAGCAGCTCTGGCACTGTACCACTCCTTGACTCCGGTGTATTTCTGCAAGTGGAGTAGGGAACTTGGTTATTGCAATACCTACTGCTATGATGCTTGTGGGTTCATTCCTTTATCATGCTAAATTTTATTCCCTTTGATTAAACTTACTTACATACATATGTAAGTACTTACTTGCTTACATAAACTTACTCACATAATCTTTTCTTGTTATTCTATTTTAAATTCCCAGTTAAACTCCCCAATTTCTTTAACTAAAGGCTAAAGACAACAGAGGTTAGGGATTGGTCAAAAATTGTCAAAATTCTTACAGATTCAAGAGGTGTGTCATGTGTAAATGCACAAGTGCTTCTCCATTGGGGTGTCACTCATGGCCACAGGGCAGGTGCTCCCCTACAAGGGTGAAGGCAAGCAGAGGGTGTCCAGATTTCTGCTTTGTCCTCCACTCTGCACAGAGAGCTGGAAAAAGCTCTGTGGACTGACTCTCTATCTGGAGATTTGGAGGAACCATTGTGTATTTTAAATGGCCTTTAGGTGAAGCAGCTTGGGATGAGTATTCAAGGTGGAAAAATACTGGGAAAGGGGATTATGAGCAATGCTCTTCCACAATGATGCAGAGAAAACTTCTCAGCTAATACTAAGAACCTTTCACTGGTGCAGGTGATTCCAAAACCAGGAAGAACTAAGGACATGGGGAGTCACTTCCCATCCAGTTGTCAGATCAGTTTGATAGTGAGCAATCTCCTCCACATCATCTCCTGTCTGTGTCTATTTGGTGTATAAACATAAACTTCCAGGCTGCCTGGGACTGTAACTCTGAACAGTGGGGCAATATGTGCACAATCAGACCACTGCAAGATGTGTGGTACATTTGTGCCAAGCCTAATCTGGCCTCTGGATCAGAAATAACTGGTCTGTTATTGCAGGTATTGTTCATTGAATATAGATGTACTAGCCTAGCCCCAAAGATTACGGTTTGCTGGAGGATACTGGATTGGAAGAGATTAGATTAAATAAAGAGTGATTTTTAAAGGACATTTTTCTTTTAAGCATGATGAAGGTGTTGAAATGATTGATAACCATTTTAATATAACTAGAGTCTGAGAAATAACTTGGTGTATAAATGCCATTTCAGATAAAGGTTTCAGTGACATCTGCTTTCAAATACTTTCAAATGTATAATTTTTCACAGATGGACTATTTGAGCAGCTTTTCCAGCTGGAGGGTGAATCCCAGATAGCTGCTCTCATACCCTTCCTGCACAGTAGCACATACTGCAGCCAAACCAGGGGTGCACTTGTGCAACTTGTGCATTGCATCTTGCATGTCTATGCCCTAAACTGCCACTTGTTTTAGCAAGAGAATACACTACACTGCTCTGGCCAGAAGATGGCAATGAGAAATGAGGTTTTACACTTTTTTTTTAATCCAGTATCGGACTGTGATGCTTCGAGCCGATCGCAGTTTGTGTCAAATCCTTCCAGGCAGAATTTTTTATTTTTAATAATTAAAAAAACCCAGCTTCACTTCTACACAGACAAAGCCACCAGTGGGCTGTGTCTGAGCACATCCAGCAGGAGGGAATGCAGGTACAAGTTTAAAATCAATTGTCCCTTAATTGATCTTTCATATCTGGTTTCTGTGGACTGCACAGTGGTTGTAAAGCCCAAAAACATTTAGCAGCTGTGTTTTAAGGACTTTGGGAAGACCAGATGGCTGAAGATTCACTTGAGCAGTGGGGCCCAGGGTGGCTACTCCCCTGGGGCTTCAGCTGACAGGTTTTTAACAGTGTAGGGGAAATTTGTTAGAATGTGTTGATTTCTAAAGCAGAAATGTAGTTCTAACACAAGTTTCATTGCCAGAGATTGCTCAGCACCAGTGAAAATGAAGCTGTGTAGCTGCCCTTCAGGAGAGTTATTCCTGACCTGTTCCAGGGACATGAGGGTGCTGTTCCTGATGGGGCAGCTCTGGCTCCATGATGAGATGTATCCCCCAGAGCACTTTGTGCTGCCTTTCTTCTGGTTTTACTCTCACCTCTAGAAAGACCTTGGTTCTTCAAGATATTCTTCTTATACAAGATAAGAACTTCATGGGAATCTTCAAAAGATGATGTTGCCCATTAAACTCTTGCTATTTTTTTATCATGCTGACTCCTAATACCCATCAGAAGCAGCAGAGTGGAGCTGGCAGAGGCAATTTCTCAGTGGTAGAAGAGGCAATTTCTCTCCTTTACTATTTCCATGATTGACTGCAAAGTTGAGTACCCAAAAGCAGGTGGGTTTTACTACTGGGGAATAACTTGGAACCAAGCAGTTCTTCTGACCTGAGTAAATGATCAGTTATTTCAAACTTCCCCCTCAAACAGAAACAAAGGTACTAAAGTGTTTGCAAACTTTGCACAGTCTCCTTTGCTTATCCCCAGAAAGTGAGATGTGTTTCCCGGAGGAAAATGGACAGCAGGAGAATATTGAAGAGATCAGACTAGAAGAGAAGTAGAACCACCAAGGGGACAAGGTCAGAAGTTAGTGTAAAGAGCCAGGCTGACAGCTTTCCTTACTGCCTGATCCATGTTGATTGCCTCAAGTGATCTCTTGAGGTAGGAGCTCATACTCCACCATTTCACAGTCCTGCTGAGGTTGTTTTAGCTACACAAACTGACCATAGCTCCTGAACCTGCAACCATGCATCTCCCTTTTGGGGCAGGACAGCATTTGAGGCTCTCCCTGTAGGGTAAGGGAGCTTATGTGTGGTGTGTGTTGTGCACCATGATGGCAATTTAAGTGCAAGTGAATTATTTTACCTTCCTTGTTTGCTCTCAATTCAGCAGTTACAATGAAGGCTCTCCAGTGTCCTCTGCTGTTCTTTAGCAACTCAACCAAACCCAGTGTCAACAAGGAAGCAGCTAATCAAGGGCTGCTGGCATAAATGATCAGGCCCAGGATAGCACAATTAATGCACACGCCTCCACAGGTGCCCCATGCCCACTCTGTTTGCCTTTCCTTGGTTTTGCATTTACCTGGCACTGCCATCCTCCTCCCATGTGGGCTGATGGTCACAACCCTATCATTTTATGGGACTGGAAGTATCTGAGTGTACAATTTTCTCTGTTATCCTTTCTCAGGGCTGAGAATCAGATTTCTTTAGGGACAGTCTGAAGAGGTTATGTCCCCAGTGGGAAAACTTTGGTTAAACAGTCCAAATTGGTTGGTTTGTTTCCTGGGACACCTTCTGACACCCTAATTCATGCTGGGGGAGGGTTGACTGCAGTGGTATATGGCAGGATGCAACATGAATGCGTTCACTCTCCTGTGTCAGTTCAGGTTGAATTGTGATTTTTTGGAATTACTCTGTCCCTCAGTGTAATCTCAGTGCTGGGATTACAGGAGCAGATCTGTGGAGCCAATGCAATCATTGTTTGTGGTGAAGGCTCAGCCAGCAGGATGATGGATGTGAGGCAGAGGCTGAATATTTGCTGTGATACCTGGGCTGTCTGTCAGAGGCAGGGAGGAGCTTCCATCCTCTCCTGCCTGTTCCCAGGCACCACGGACTCGGTGGGGGCGTGGGGAGAGCAGCTGGATGTGAAGGTACAACCAGGAGCTGTGTGTTCAGTTTGCCCCTCTGTGCAGACAAGGCTTGTCCCTGATCTCTGGCCCTGGCACATTTTAGGTGTGGGCTCTGCGGTGCTGGGCTCTTTCTCTCTTACCTTATGTAAGACTAGAGTGAAGAGGCAAACCTGACCAGGGGATTTCTCTGCTAAGGAGAAGTGAGCAAAACCTATCCTGCTAAGGACAAGTGCAAAATGCTGCAAATACAGGTTCATTGATAGAAAAATAGCACAGAAAGGTAAAATACTATCATTTCTGTCTTTGCATTTTCTTCCACTGTTTTTCTCTAGTTTCTGCTTCTTTGCTGTTTATATGACTCATTCCAGTCTTTCACATGCAGATATATTTTGGTGAGAGGTGGAGACCCCACTGGACTGACATGAGTCCCAATCCAGCAGGGTACTTGCTGAGCTGCCTGCTTGAAGTTAAGTCTGCAAAAGTGAGTCTCAGATATACAGGACATGCATAGAAAACCACTATGGGTGGATGCTTTCTTCAGTTATTTTTTTGACAGAAGAGAGGTGCCAAGCAATCAAAACCTGTTTACACCATGGCAAGTAATAAATCAAGGCTCTGATATTTTAAGCAGTGGGTTGTGTAACATTCATAAAGGAAGAATAGGAGTTCTGCCAGCCATGCTGGTTATTCATCATCTTCTCCATCAGTTTGGCCAGTCTCAGGTATTCAGGTTGTTCCTTCCTTCTTTTTATTTCTTAGTAAGCATTACTTTATTTTCTAGGGAGCGCAGAAATAAGAATAGAGAATGAATATAATGATGACAAATGGTTGCTTTGGTCTTCTCTGGGAAGACTGTGATAACCTTGGTCTGGTCTTTGTGTGCTCCTTCTGCCTTGCCATATGAGTTCACTGAGGTGGCCCTGGACTGGCAGGGCTCCAAACTGGCGTGTGTCTGACATTGTTCAGTGGGAACACTCTGTGCAGACCCAGGCACGCTCCTCTCCTTGGCATCAGAGGAGAGAAAACAAAAGGCCTTGGTTCCAAGTTTGTTGGCTTTATCAGCACACATGGTTGCCTCCTCTGTCTTCCAAAAGCTGTTTCAACCCCAAGACCAGATCATTGGTACTGTCTGGCAAATCCCTCCTTCCTTGCCAGCCATAGACAGTTGGCTTCCTTGGAGCTGAGGAGTAATGCTTCCCTGCTGCAGGCTGGTTATGAGCATGGGGAAACTGGTGAACATCCATAAATCACTAATTGTTGTCTCTTTGTCCACCTCCTTGCTCAGCTTAAGCAGTTTTTGTGCAAAACTGATTCTTCCAGGGCCTCTGTCTGTGGGCAGTTTGATCTTCCAGATGAGAGAGGATGTAATGGATACTACTGATTTTGAGAAGAGTTCCAGTTCAGGCATAAAATGCAAATATGTTCTATTTCAAAGCCTTTGACAGAAAAATGCTTAATCTTCCTTGTCCAGTGATTTTTTTTTCCCAAAAGAAAACAAAGGGTATAATGTCAGTGCCCAACATGACAGAATCCCCTGTTTTCAGCTTAGCTTTAGGGAGACTCAGTCAATCTGCAGTGGTAAAAATTGTTATCAGATTTCTCAGGTTGTTGCAAGGGATGAATTACAGTGGAATTGCAGAATAATGCAGTCTGAGGAGGGGTTTGCATCCATGATTAGCTAGTGCCTGTTAGAAACTGTCTGAGAGGAGAGGCTTCCAATTGTACAGTCTTTTCTGTGTTGAACCTATTGGTTGGGTGACCAACTGGGAAATATTAAGTTGGAGGTAAGCATCTGGTGCCTCTGATCTGTGTTAATGGGGGATAACAAGAAACAAACTATTATTCCACTCACATTAAACATTAAACATGAAAGAGTTGCATTAAAATGGCCTAGGAGAAAGTAATTACTTATGTCTTTTTGATCAGTGGGTGGTTCTCCTAGATTTGACACTGGCATGTGTCTGACTTGGTGCACCCAACTATGTTTTTGAACAGCTGTAGGAGTTAAGTTATCCTTTCAAAAGGGAATGAACACCCAGCTGGGGTTAATGCAGAAACATCAACAAATGACTGTGCTTTGAGATGCCTGGGGAATAGCTGCAATTTCTGGATTCTGTTCCCAAATGCATTTGGATGAAGGTTGAAAATGTAAGGATAAAAGCAAAAATCCATAGTCCTATTTTATAGGGGAAAAAAGGAAGTGGTGGATCATGGTCCAGCTAATGTTGGCTGGTCTAAGGCAGGTGAGTGCTGACTGATTTTTACTCACACATAGATAGTACATGAAGAGATGGCTGGTCAGATGTGGATTTAGAATCACTGAAATACTGAAAATCTGAAGGTAGAAAGAGACATACAGAGGTTTTCTGCTCCACATTTCAGCTCAAAGGGGTAACTTCAAAGCTGAATTGGGTTGCTCAGGGCCTTGTCCACCTACCTGCTGACTGTGTCCAAGGATGCACATCAACTACCTAAATCCTTGCTTTTATTGTGAGGAATTTTGTCTTTATGTGGAAATGTATGTATCCTTAATTGTCTCTGCATAGCATAAAGAGAATGGGGAGACAAAGGCCAACATAAATATCTCTGAGGGTTTCCTAAAAGGGACTTGAAACCCTCCAGGAAAGAAAAGAACAATAAGTGAACGTTGATGCTCAGGAGATGAGTTTCAGCTTCAGGGCAAATCAGAATCAAAGGAAAAGATGTCCTTCCCTTGTAGCTAAATAAAAAAAAAGAGCTTAAGAAACCAAGAAAATTAAACTAAAATAATCAAATGCCTCTCACCATTCAGTGCAATTTTTCTTCCATGACCATTACTTAGCTCCTTGCTTCCCTGTCTCTTGGTTTCCTGTTGCCTTAGAGTCAGAGAAGAGAGGTCTTAGGGAAGCACTTGAATTCCATTCTCCATTTCAGGGCCTGCCAAGGAAGGCAATGGGCTTCCAGCTGCCCTGGACAAGGCTGGTTTGCCGACCCCATGGGCTAGTGGCCAGTACATTTTCTTTGTTTGTTGTAGCCTCTGTTGGGATGCAAAGAGAGTGCCAGCCATGGATTTCATTAATTCCACCATCAGTGGGTCTGAATTCATTGCCACTAATACAATACCTTTTTTCTATGTGCTGTGCCAGGGGTATTTTTTTTTTGACACCATGTGTGACCTCCTGTTATTTCTCAACAAATGTTGGCAGGCACAACACAGCTGGCAGAGCAAAGCAGCACAGTGTGTCACAAACTGCTGAGTGCATCCATGCTGAAATGAACAGCCAATTCCAGAGTGCACTGAAAATTAAATCAATAAGAAAGAAAAACATGCCACTATTGCTCCCCTTTACTCCAGCTTTGACTGCTGCTTCCCCTTGAATGTTAACTCTTCTGATTTGGACTCGGGCAATAGCCAGAAAAAGGTTATCAGAGCATTTCAGAGTTATATTTTTGTATCTCTTCTCTCCATCTAAAACTTCCACAGGCTCCTGTAAAACAGGTGTTTCTAAACTGTTCACAAGCAACTTAGCAATTAATTCCTTTCTCTGAGCTGATATTCAGGCTCTGCTTGAATCTTTTGATTTTACAGGAGGCCTTGAGCTGTTCAGATAATATATTACAAATAATAATTGTAGTGAATGTTCATTGTTTCCAACAGTGGATAACCCACTTCTCTCATCTTCCTTCCTTTGTGGTTCTGTGCCTCTCCTCTGCTGCTGTGGAAGAGGAGAGCAGGGTGAAGTGCTGCAGTTGGTCACAGGCAGCCTGAGCTTTGCTGGTGACAGAAGCAGCTGCCATGGCTTAAACTGCTCAGGTGCAGGACAGAGGACTGGGTAGTGCTGCAGAACGTGAATCTTGGGGATACTGGGTCTGCTCCTTTTTTAATAAATCACTTTCATGTGTTAAGGAGCATCAGTGCCATCCTAGGAGCTTGCCCTGTGCCAGCCGTGCTGCAGCCAGCCCCAGCCTCTGTGCTCAGCTCCCCTCTGTGCCCCAGCCCCACAGGAGGGCTCAGCCCCTGCTGTCAGCCCAGGGCTGCTGGGGGGGTCACCCAGCCCCAAAACTCTTTGGCTCAGGGTGGTCCATGCACTCAGCCCTGCCCCTCAGGGTGGGTAACACACAAACACATCTGGGCTCCTGTCTTATGAAAGGGTTTTATGGAGTAGTTTTATTTTATTATGGTGCATTTAATTTGACCTGACCATGACCATGGTAGGAGGTAAGTGTTCATGGGGCAGGTTTCTGCTGGGACACCCTCTGCCCTCTGTCAGAGCCTTGTGTATAATTTTGTGTGCTCACTATGGCACGCTGGACTGGAGAGTAGGGGGATATGTTTCCTGCCAACAGGCCTCTCAAGATGGCAAGGCAAAAAGAAATAGCTTCAATACAACCATCCTGCAAGCCTGGTTCTTCAGTGGATTGTCATTTTTTTGGCTCTGAGGAGAGCATTTTAAGCTGATGAGAAAATGCAATAGACTGATTTACTTGGATGCTTTCAATGTTTCTTTGACTTTAGCCAGGGGAGCCCAAAGAGGGGGTAGAGAAAACCAAAATATAAGGCTCGTTTGTATGCACTGGGGCTTGCAGACACTCACTGAACTTGTACCTGCCTGTGGGCCAAGGGGAAAAAGAAGGCAGGCAGAGGGAATTCTTGCTCTTGCTCAGATTAACAACCACTGTCATCAGCCCCAGTGAGGCCATGCAGCTTGCAGAAGTTGATAAAAGTGTGTGTAGCTTATACCTGCTGTCTCTGCAGTTACACTGTCTTGCAGAATTTCTGATTGTTGTTGGGCCTCTGGCTCACCCTCCTCTTCCTCCCCTTGGAGATGGGTCTGTGGAGCTGGGCCCCCCAGGTGGCACTGATGAGATGAAGTGTCCTGCAAGCAGGAAGATAAACCTTAAATCTAAAAGGATAGAAATAAACCCATTTCTTATCTTTTCATGAGTAAATCTTGCTTTTCTCTCTTCTGAAAGAGCCCATTCCAGAGCAAAGCAAAAGGTAAGCAGGGACCCTGTTAGGTGCCCTAGGGCAGCGATATGTTGTCAACAGGAGCATCCCATACTTTTCCAGTAGAAGCATCTCATGCCTACTCTATTTTCTCAAATTTTCTGGTCTCTTGTCTCCTTGATGCCCCTTTAAAGACTGCAGAAAGGGTCTGTAGGCCACTTGGGTGACACTGTTCCTGTGGCTGAAGTGTTTTGATGGCAAGGATGGGACAGGCAGAAATGAGAACGTGAGGATAAACAAGCCGTGAGAAAACTCACATTTCCTGAGAAAACAAGCAGTGGTATTGGTGGCTCTTAGAAATGAGGAAGTGTGACCCATCCTTGTGGCCCCAGGGCTGGCACCAAACCTTGTGCAACAGAAGGCCAAAGAGAAGGGAATTGCAGTGGCAGTTCACAGGAGAATGGTGACAGAATGGTGACTCAGTCCCAGGTGGCTGCTGCTGCAGCTGAGCACGAGCCCATGCTTTTGCAGTTGTTATTCTCATAGAAAAAGCCAAGTCCTCGAAAACTTTAGGTTTCAATTTGCAGTTCATTGAGGGAACTCATGTCCCTGTTGTGATGGGGAGCCCAGTGTGGCATCTCTGGAGCAGTGACACACAGCATGGCTGTTTCTCATGTGGCAGCTCCAGGACCTCCATTTTGGCACAGAAACCTGGATCAGCCCTTGGATAAGGGCTGACTGGTCTTGTGTTCCATCATGCTGCTGCTTCTAATTACACTCAGTCCTATCTAATTAAATGAGACAGGAATTTACTGGCTACTCATTTTCTCTGCTGCCTGTGTCATTAATATCCAGGGGCCCAAACTCAGGAGCACTTGCTTTTGCAGCCCTTTCACATTTCTGGTCACATCTTCTGGAGAACTTGTCCAAAGGGTGGGTGTTGGCAACTTCTCCCTTCTTGGATGATACAGTAAAAATACCTGGAAGTGCTTCAGCTTTCTGGAGTTGTGGTACTGCTAATCTTCCCTCTATGAGTTCTGGATTAAATTAGGACTTGCTTTACAGGAAATTTTAGGTAATGTCTGCCTATGTTCACAGCTCAGTCATTTATTTGGGTGTAGCCCAGTAGTCTGAATAGCCTGTGATTTACTGCCACCAGTGAAATGAAACAGAATCACTTTCTCTGATTTATATCCTCTATTGTAGTTAAATATTTACACAGTATCAAGATCTTAATAATTGAATGGCTTACAGATAGGCAGCAAATGTTTATATACCTCTGGAATGGCCACAGGGCCATTGAGGTAATGATATTTCATTTTGATAAAAGGACTTTTACTAAGAAGAAACTTAAAGCTCTCTCAGCTCCATTTTATTCTCAGGGTCAGACTTAGTCACGCTGATTTCAGTGGGTTACTGCAATTCTTACAGACTGTAAAAGTTCAGAAAATCACTTTTGTTGAAATGAAGTCGCTGTAGTGGAGGAACATGGCATCTTTCCCCCAGCAGTGTTGTTGATTTCTTCAGGTAAGAAGGCAAGAAAAATTACCAGGCTAATATCACTCTCTGAAGGAAACTAAAGCTGGCAGGTTTGAACAATACCTACCAGTATTAAGTCAGTGCTTCTCCATTCACTTGCAGAAAGGTATCACTAAATATTTCATGACCCATAGGTAAACAACATTAGCCCTGTTTCCTGAAGCAAGAAGGAATCCTGTCACTCCTACTTGTTCTGTTTGATTCTATCTCCAAGTGAGGGAACTGGAATTCAAAGCAGGTGCAGCAATTACAGCTGAGTTTGAATGTTGCTGAGCTGATCTTTGCTTTACAGTAATATTCAGATCCTGGGAATGAGCTGACCTGCATTACACTGTTGGTGAAGGCTTTGGACACGAATGTGTATTTCCTAGAAAGAGGAGTTGCTTGTGTCTTGGAACTGTGTGGTTTTATAACCAAAAGAGATGTCAACTTTTCTTAAAACCAGTCTCCTTAGAGGCTTTCCATCAGCATAGGTTTTCCTTTTTTTTCATCACTTTTTGACATTATCAGATATTTTGAGCTCCTGGATTTCAAATTGAACTAGATGAGTGAGAAGCAGAAAGGTAGTAATTACTATATTCAGTCTCTTGATTACTGAAAATCATTATAGCAGCTGTCTTTCACATAATTCCAGAGTGGATGTTGGAGAAAAACCAGAAACAATATAATGTAGAAAATATATGTACATTTTAGGTCCTACTTATAAGTGCAACTTGGAAAAACCTTTTAGAATGTGGGAGGCTGTTTGGGATCCTAGTCTGGGGAAGGAGAAGAAAATTTACTACAGAGTGATTAACATTTGTGATATAATTTCCTATATACATTTTCTGTATAAGGGAGACTGTATCCTTACCTGGATAGTCTCAATAATCCTATTATTTTAATAATTATTTTAATTCTGTAGTAACAAATGTTTCTGTAGAATCAAGCTTAATGCCTGGAGCTTGATACTCAATCAAACATGCAATGCTTTGGAGGTTACAAAGAGGCTCTTCTCAAAGGTCACAGGGATTTCTTGGTTTCTCTGTCCCAGCTGGGAGGCAGTTGATAACCTCTTTATTCTGTATCTGGGATAAACTGCAGTTCATAACACTGGTAAAGAGGAGCTTTCCAGTTGACACTTCCTCTAACGCAGGGATATGGAAGCAGGACACTCTGAAATTACCCTGCCTCTTACCCAGCTGCCTCACAGCCCGGGCAGAGGAGCCCAGCGCTGTTTGTACCTGTAATGTGTCACTTGTGGTTACCAAGGATGTGGCTCCGTGGTCGTGGTATTTCCCCCGCTTCTTCGCCCCGCGTTGTGCTGTCAGGTAAAGATTGCCTCGAGATAAAGCAAGCTCAGTTTTCTAACCAATGCCACCACGTCTGACAGCGTCCTTCGAGCCCTGGTAGGTGCTGGTAGCGGGACAGGGCTGTCCCCGCTGTCGCACACGTTTGGGTGGGATATCGTGGGTCTCGCTGGTGAGGACCCTTGCTGGCCCCGATGCTCTGCGGGGCCGGGCGGCGCGGCCGCTTCAGCACCTTGGCCAGGGCCGGCGGCGCCGGGAGCCGCTCGGGGGGCACCGAGACCCCCAGATGTGACAGGCTGGGGACACAGCCCCGCAGCGGGAATCGGCACCGCTCCACACCTCGGGGTGTAACTGCGCTGCTGCGGCCCCGGCTTGCGGCTGCTGCTTTCTGCACAGCCGGGCTCGCGTGGCACATCTGGGGCACTGACAGCACATCTGGGGCACTGACAGCACCTCGGGGACACTGACAGCACATCTGGGACACTGACAGCACATCTGGGGCACTGACAGCACATCTGGGGCACTGACAGCACCTCGGGGACACTGACAGCACATCTGGGGCACTGACAGCACCTCGGGGACACTGACAGCACCTCGGGGACACTGACAGCACATCTGGGGCACTGACAGCACATCTGAGGCACTGACAGCACCTCGGGGACACTGACAGCACATCTGGGGCACTGACAGCACCTCGGGGACACTGACAGCACGAGCGCGCTCTCTGATGGGCTGTTCGGCCCCATTCTGCACGGCTGGAAGCTGGCTTTGATTACATTGCTTGTGCTCCTGAAAGCATCTCAAAGCTCCCAGTTCCTGACCCCGTGTTCTGTGATCACTAACGGAGAATAATGTCATGGTGGAAGATGTTACACATGCTAACATTGTTTAGTAAATGCATATTTAGAGATCTTTGACTAGTAACAGCTTTGGAGGCAGCAGTTGTTGGGAGTTACAGCTAACCATACCAGTACTACAGCCACACTTTGAGTGGGATTTTTAAAAATAAATTAGGGAAAATGGGGACCTCAGACCTCCCAGCTCTTCATACTGATTTTTATGATCTGTTCCTTCTGAACTATTATTATACTTATTTCCTTGGGCTGTACTGCATTTAAGTATTCAGCCTTGAAATAACTCAGTGATGCACAACTAATGAAGCAGAGGAATGACTGGAGAGATGGCATTTTAGGTGAATCACAGCTCATTCCTCAAATTATTTATAGACTGCTCTCTCTTTATGACAGGGTGTCAGCTACCCAGCCACAGGCCAGAGTGTTTATGAATCATCTCATAGACTTAGTATGGCTTCAAGATGAGGGCAAAAGAGATTAAGGAAGGCTCACTTTGTGTCTTTTCATAAGCAATAAGCCATCTCCACTCTGATGAAAAATCCCTCTGGTGCCAGCTGCTGCATGGTTACCAATAAACCTGCTCATGTACAGAAGGGAAAGTTAATAACTAACAGTTTTTCTTTGTTGTCAAGTGGAGCTGAGTAGAGGTTTGAATTTTTTAATCAGGCTTTTCTCTCTCATCTCCAGTCTCTTTATGTGACACATCAGTGCCATTTTGCAATTCATCATTTCAGAGTCAAAATCAGGAGTACTCAGAGTCCTACAATGAATCAGGTTGTCCTGGATCAGGATGCTCAGCTCCCTAGGAACATGTAAGTCTATTAAGTGAGAGAGCCAGATGCTGCAAAAACAACAGACTAAAAGCACAATATTTCCTTCTGTCCTTGCTGTTTGGTAGCATGGCATCTATTTCTGAGTCAAAGCAATAATGGATCACTGCAATATGCAGTGCAAGCCCAGGCTGAAATGAGCACTCCTATGGCTGTCAGTATAGTTGACATAAAAACATGGCATGTCCTTGTGTGGACACTTGTGGCTGCAGGAAATAAAGGTCCCTTTCAGTCCCCTGGGGAGATGTGGAGGTGCCAGGTGGATGCTGTGCTGTGTGAACAACAGCTGCATGGTTTAATGGGTGCTAAAGTGGGCAGAAGGAATTGCATCAATTGGATGTTAAGTTTTATTAGATGTAACTTAGTGACAGTGGTAAAATTGACATTTACATACAATAATGGCCTTTTAAAATCACAAAAAATCATGAACATCAACATATTAAGTGTTAAATTAACTTCAATTTCTGTTAATGTACCTTTCTGGAAACATGGATTATTTTAAACTATGCAGCCGCACATGTTACATTCACATAAGGCAAACTTCAAATAAAAAAATAAAACAAATTATGTTAATACAAGATGAATATTTACAGACAAGGAAGTTCACTGCTGTTCAAAGAACCACCTAGGGGCCCATGGCCATTCAAGTCAGAGTATTCCATCATGGATTTTACGGGCCTGGTACTGATCCTTGGCAAGAGGGAACTTCTTGGAGTTAGCAGCAGCGAGAGTTGTATTTTCTTGTTAAATAGCTATGAACTGGTCCAGTGGTGAATTCCACACAATCCAAAGCATAGAAACCAAGTGTAATACCAGAGGCAGTATCAGAACCCAGAACTTTTACCTCCTGGCCCTTGTTTCCAGCTGCCTGTTTTTTTGAAATTAGAAATACAGTACCAAGTTGAAACTTGTCTCTGCTATCTCCTGGCTACCTAGTTGTGATGGCAGTGTGAAGAACTGGATTTTGTTTCCACTTTTTGCTTTCATTGCCACTGATCTCTAGCTACCTCTGGGGCATAGCAATGTGTTACAGGCTTCCCTGGGCTTTACCTTGGACATCCCATGAGCAGCAGGGTGGCTTTGAATCTCCTTCCCCCACTGGGAATGGATATAAAAGGACAAACAGGGAGGATCAAGCACAAAACTTCTTGCTTTGTACCAGCAAGAGCTTCTCCCCCACATCTTTGCAGGCCAAAGAAAGGCACCACATTAATGCAGCTTCAGTGCTTGCAGGCCCAAGGAGATCGTGGGGGCACAGCAGGTTCAATCAGCATATCAACCAGCACCAGCCCAGGCAGTACCTGTCCTCACATCCCACCATGTGACACTGATCTGCCAGGAGATGTCTGCAGCCTCTTACTCATTTTCCACATCTATTGTACCTGTAGGAATGCAGGATTTTCAGAGGAACCAGGCAGTTGAGAGTGAGGTATGCTGAGCAATGGCTTTCTTTTGGCAATAGGAGCAGTATTTCTCTAAAGGAATGGTTTGGTCACTGGGCTGACTTTCTTGCTGTGGGTTGGTGTTAGACAAACCCAGTTTCTATTCTTCTTCATGTAACTCAGGAAATACTGCTTCAAATGGTGGTGTCAGGGTAAAACAAATCACTCTTATTTATTTGCTAAAATGCTTTGGGGATTCTTCTGTTTCCTTTCCAGCACGCTCCCTCTGCTCCAGTGCCCAGCAGCATCATTACCAAGAGAACTTTGCTCAAGCAGTTGCCTACGCCAGAATTTTAAGTTTGCATGTGCAGGTCAGGAGCATCCATCAGCTGACAGGAGCAGCACCATGGGATCCTCTACCCAAATGAACTCCAGTAAAGTCAGGCTCAGGAAAAAAATCTCTCCAACAGGACTCAGCTCCTTCACATAGGGTAAAATTCAGGAACCCACAGGAAAAGAGGAGGATTCATTCAGGTAAATTATTCCCTCACGTTCATAATTTATTTGCTATGAGACAAAGGGTCAGTCACCCCTGTACAAAAGGCTGGCAAAGATTCAAGCATCATTTTGTTCCTACTGAAACCCTACTTCAGGATTGTACCAAAGATCTGACACTTTTGTTCTGGCTCTCTGCAGGAGAAGTTCTCACATGCAGTGAGAAAAATGTGAAAGGAAAGGAAATGTCAGGCAAATGGAAAGCTTTTCTCTCTCTTCAGAGAAAAAAAACCCTGATTTAAGATTGGTTGGTAGTACAAAAGCACTTATTAGTGCAGCTGACTTCATAGCATTGAAATTCACATGTAATAGCATTCTATACTGTTAGAAAACATAGACAGATGTTTCTCTACTTCTGTGTTACAGCTGCTTTGAGAGATGTGGCATCTTCAGCTGTGTTGGGTGTAGACCCCTGGCCACACTGTCTTATTCCCAGTTTGCTGTGTGTCCCCCACATCACCCATGCCAGGGGTTCCTATCACATACTCAGGTGAGGTTCAGGCATTTTCTACACTAGCATGCACATCAACAAAAACTCCAGTGACAGGAATATTTTCTTCAATGCTCTCTTATATAGTGGGGCAAGGGGAGAATAATAGAAAAGAAATACATTCAGAAAAAAATGAGTCGTTTGTAGGACAGGATTTTTCTTCAGCTTTCACTGAAAAGCAGAAAAGTGCTACAGAAACAGTGGTCTTGTCTGACCATTTTCATCAGTTGACCACAATTTTGAAAAAAAAAAAAAACACCTCAAACAAATATTTCTATTTATTCCATGAGTGTTGTTTGGTTTGGGTTTTACTGAGTTTTTGTTGTGGTTTTCTTTTGCAGTGGTTATTGTGTGGGTTTGTAGTGGGTTTTTTTTTTTAGTTTGGTTGGCTTTTTAATCCAGTGAAATAATGCCTAAAGTCAATGCTTTCATATTGCCTATTCTGGAAGTCTGCCACAGTTACTTTAAAGTAACTACCCAGAAATACAGTTTGTTTATTTAGTAGTCCTTTGGGAAATCATTACTGCTCCTTATGGAGTGTCTCAAATATTGCAATTCTAAGGCACAACAGGCTATTAGAAGATATTTTTATCCTCTAAAAATAGAGGAATATCCAGTTTTCTATAGAAAAATAAGCCACTGAAAGAAAATCTTCGATTTTGGTTATTTTTACTTAAGTCCTTCCTCAATGTCAGTGGCCCCATTCTGAAAGCAAGAATAACCAAGTCAATCTATTTTGAGTACTTAGGCATCAAACTACTGAAGACAGAAGAACTGAAGACAAAGGTGACAGAAAACACTACTGGTGAACTTCCTTCATGTCCATTGACTTCATATCATCAAATCATTCATATAATTTAGTAGCACTACTGAAAGTTAAGTGCTGCGCAGAGCTAGAGCACCTTCTCTCAGAGAGTTTTAAAGGCTTCTCAACGTAGTGCTGGTCTTACCCTCAGCCCATCACAGCCTGGCAGATACAGAGAGGCAGGAGCTGGCACTGAAGGCTGGAGTTCCCAAAGACCTACTCCAACCACTAAGTGATACTGCCTCCCCAAATGTAAACTCCCTTTATTGACAGACAAAATACCTTTAAAGCATATTAGTAAACACATCAGTCTTTTAATCACACCTTAGGAAGATCCCCTGCACTTGCTGAATCTCTTGTAACTAAGCAGCCTCCAGGCATTAGAGGTAAATCCTGGTTTTATTTTGAGGCATTATCAAAGACTGTGACAGCACCATGGAAGTGCAGGTAGGTCAGCCTTGTGCTGCACCTAAGGCAACCATGGGTACTTGCTCAATCCAAGGCAATCTCTCTAGTTAAAAGAGCCATAAATCACTTAGAAACTGCTGATCCTCAGCCTCCAACCTACGCCTCCTTTGTTATCTATGGATTTCTGTGAGAGAGGTGTATTCCCAAAGTGCTTTCCAGTCTGATGCACGTGAAAGTGATCATCAAAGGTGAAAGCCCTCCAGCCTGGAAAGTGCCAGTAACAAGGAAGAGCTGATGACAAAAACCCAGGAAACAAGTAAAAGCAGGTATCTCAACACAGGCACAAGAGAAAGGAACCCAGTTTGAACATTTGGGGCAGAAAATTGTCCAAGTGCAATCTGGAGTCACATCTGTGAAAATCTGTGAGGGAATGAGGAGAGGGTTAGTGACAGAGTAGCATGTCGAGAAGCCCAAAAGGGGTCCTTTTCCCTGCCTGAACCTGTCTCATGCACAAGATGCTGTGTGACTCCTGCATTCCCTATGGCTGACCCTTGGTCCAGGTGCATCACTCAGCCTGCTTGGGCACCCAGGTGAATCTCCATCCCCCGTTGTCGTCCCTGCGCACAAAGGCCTGTCCCTGGTGGAAGCTGTGAGTTCTCACGTTGCGGTGGGGACTCAGCGACGTTGTGAAGGCCACTTCTGTTTTGTTGGGTGACAAACCACCGCTCAAATATGGCAACCCATAGGCTGGGAGGGAGGAAACACTTGGCAGTGGTGAGGAGACGCAGGGTGCTGAAGAAAACTGAGGAAGGAAGGGAGAATCCTCGCTGCATGGATGGGTGCTGCTGCTGCCTGGAGGCACATGGCTGCAGCTAAACTCTGCTGCTGCTCCCTCCCTGTGCTCATAGTCTGCAGCTCCCCCAGAGCTCAGGCAGCACGTGTCTTTTCCAAGGTTTGGGGACAGGGCACTGTAGTTAGCTGAAGCTTCATCAATGGTGTTTACATCTTTTAATCCTAAGGTCTGCAAGACCCAGCTGTCCACAGCAGGGCTGGCTTGCTCTTCACAGGCAGTGAATTCATTGAAGAGGTTCCTTCTAGCTTTGGAAGCATGAGGAGTTTCTTGAGGAACAAAGCAGTGGTCCTCTTTTAATCTCCTCTTGGTACTTTTCAGGATAGCACAGGTTTTTTGCCCATGACCAGATAGTAGTTTCTATTAAAAAAACCAAAACAAGGTGGAAACAGAAGATTAAAATTTGAATTTCTAGATACCTGAAAGCAACGTTTCTAACCTCAGATTCACAAGAGAGCTGCTACTTGGTTACTACTGTCTTTACAGAGACTTTTTTTTTCACCCTCTGCCTAAACATATGGGTATGACCAATTATTCTGTATTTTTACAGTGTCTGTAAGAACCCTGTCCCTGAAAGAGAAGAGTGTGACCGTGTCAGTAAGACCTGTGCTTTGATGGCATTCCCAGCCCAGAGCTCCCACCTGGCTCTGTGCCAGCAGTGCTTGGCAGGTGAGCAGGGCATGGGGGGCAAAGTGGCAGCCTGACAAAGAGGGAGGATGCAAAGGTAACCCATGCTGAACACGGTGATCCTGACAAGGCAGCGCTCAGAGCAGCAGCCTGAGTGGCACTGCACTCATCAATTCAACTCAGTTGTCATTATCCCAGGACAAGGGCCCTTCAGGCATCCAGGTATGGTCAAAGGAAGGCAAGAATAAAGAAGGATTCTCCCCACCATGTTACTAATTCACTGCTCAGACACCTCCCATGACAGCTCCACACTGGACCCTTCTCCACATGACATGGGGGTGGCCATGTCTCCCTGTTGTGCCCAGTGACAGAGACCTTTTCTACTGCCAGGAGCCAGGTCTGGCCATGGGAAGGAGGACATCATGCTATCAACTCATCAACAGGATGGAAATGGAAAGTCTCCTATGTCCTACAGTCTTTTCTACCTCATGCCCAATCCACAGAGTTGAGCAAATAATCAATAGTTCAGTTTCATGGGCAAGGCTGGAATAGAAAAAAAATGTCTTTAAGCTGACAAGAAAGAATTATTTTCTTTACTTTTGTTTAGATGAGAGACAAAGAATCCAAATGTTAAAAAAAACCAACCCTTCACACTTAGCTTGACAGAAAGCTTCATCCAGCCTGAAATGTTTAATCTTGTATTTCACCATAAAGAAAAAAAAAAAAAACACACACAACTTTTTAATTAATAACTGGAAAAAAAATCCTTATCAAAGGGATAATTGACAAAACAGAGACATTCAAAAACATATATTCAAATTGTAACCTTTAACTAAAAAAAAAAAGCATTAGAGGGAATAATTTTACCTTGACTATATAATCTTTACTTATAGCTAATTAATAAATTAAACTTAATTATCCCAGGTGCTACACTGCCTCCACAGTCAGAACCTGACAGGATATCATACCTGGAGCAAACTGTCACCTTTGTGAATTTAAATGTGAGTGTGAGTTCCACTGCAGGTTGTCTACACTCTTAGATTTTCCATATATTTTACTGGCCTGTACCTAATCAACCTGTTCCTTCTGCACATATTTGTATGACAGGTTTGAACACAATACCTTGGCTTTTTCTTCTAAACACTTAATCAGGGCAGAATTCAGGTATTGTCGGAGGTTATTATTTTCTTCATGTAACCTAGCAAGTTCCTCTTCCTTCTGAAGCAAAGTATCTTGAAGCTGTGGAATAGAGACACTGATGAATAGGTGTTGACTCTGTAACTTAATAGCAATTGCCCTCTGGTACAAACTGCTTGGATTTGATGATCTGGGTGTTTGCTTTGTGAGCTCAACCCACCCCCTCCAGCCTCTTGTCTCTATAAATCTAAGTGGCATGACTGTTCAGTTTTCACTTTTGACTTCCTTTAATCTTTAAGTGAGTGTTTTAGAAGATTACTCCGAAAAAACCTGCAACCGCAGAATAATAATAGAAATGAATTACAAGTAGCACTGTGAGCAGCCAGAAATGGTCACGGGCATGACAGCCCTCCTCTTGAGGAGGATCTCCTCTTGAGCTGAAGTAAACATCCCTTTGCACCCCTCCTTCCCCTTTATAGCTGCCTGGTGAAAAAAAAGGAGGAGGAGTTGCAAACTAACAATTTATGGGGGTAGAGTGCAGAAGGAAGATGCAGTTTCCATTCTTTATGATACAGTAGCACTCAGTGATCTCTGCAATTCTGGACCGTACTGTGCCAGCCCTGGTACATATCCAGAGTTGGGATAATCCCTGGTCTCAAAAGTGAACAGGAATGGCAGACACCTAACACTTTTCCATGGGAAATCTAAGTGTTTACAGATAGATTTTTGGCTCCTGATCATAGCTCTGGAGACTTCTCTAGGAGAACAAAGAATCTTCTGCCAAGGACCACGGGCATCTGCTGAACACAGGTTCAGTCAAGAACAGACTTAAATGATTGAGGCAGAGCCAAAGGAAGAAGTACACTGACATCTAGAACTATTGTTTGATTCCAGGGACCTTTAAGTTAATATCTGAATTTTCACTGTGTCGAAACATCATTCCAAGTACTTGATCAGAGTCATCAATCTGGAGTTCCTTCATCTAAGACTGTTCAGAATTTCTCCACTCTCTTGTTGGGATTTACAAAAACATGAAAGATAAGAGAAAATAAAGTAACAAGGAAACCTGATGGTCAAAATGGTTGATCTTCCATGTAATTAGGCAATTCTGATGGAATAATTTCCCATGAAGTTAAACCTGGTGGAATCAGGAGGACACGTACTACATATTTTTAGCCAACAGCATCATCAGAGCCTGAGGGACCCCCTTCTCATGCCCCTGGTTTTCTTTATGCCAAGGCTGCTGCTGCAATCTGATGTAAGAGGGGAAGAATGGATAGGGAACCCCCACAACAGTTGGTCCAACTTCACAGGACAATATCGGGGAGACACATACTTCAAGCAAGGAACAACAGTTTTGTGTCACTTCTGACATCCGTGCCAGTGACAGGGAGACATGCCATAAGCCAACCCAGAAGGTGCCATACGTGACACAAAATTCGGGAGCCTCTTGGGGGATGCTGAGGGGCGCGGAGCCTTTACCTGTTTGTTTCGGTAGAGCTGGGAGGACAGCTGGTCTCCCTGCCACGCCGCGTCCTGGGCACCGAGCTGCGGGCTGCAGAACTGGCCTGCGGAGCAGAGCGAGGGTTAGCCCGGCGCCGCAGCGCTCCCGCTCCCGTAGCGCTCGCAGCGCGGCCGCGGCCGGTCCCAGCGCGCACTCACCCGGCGGCCGAGCCTCCCGCCGGCCCTGGCTGTGCGGCGGCTCCGCGGCGCAGACGGCGGCCCAGGTCTCCTTGGAAACACCGACGGGGGCGGACCAGGGGCAGGCGCAGCCCGAGCCCCCGGCGAAGTCCGGCTCCGGGCACGGCCGGCCGGCGCTCTGCGGAGGGAAGGGGCCGAGGCGATGGGGCGCTCGGCGGGGTTCCGTCCCCGGCCGCCGGCGGGCCCCGAGGAGAGGCGGTGCCAGCCCGGCCCCGCCGCGCCCCGGCAGGGCAGCGCTCGGGCCGCTGCTGTCCCGGCCGGGCTGCGCTCCGGGGCCGTCGCGAGGCAGCCCCGCCGCCCCCGAGGCAGCGGCCGGCCCTGACCCGGTGCCCGCTCCCCGTTTTCCCGGTGGCACCGCTCCGTGCGCCGAGCACGGGCAGTGCCGCCCCGCCAGCCCCCGCAGCACTGGGGCTCCGAGCACAGCTGTGTTTCCTGCGAACCCTTGGGAAATGCTACGGTCCTGAGTGGGTTTAAGGTGAAGGGAGGTCCCATTCTGTCCTTGGCCAGACCGTTCCTGCCACCATGGGTGGTGTTTGACTCGGCTCGAAAGCAGCAGCACAGAGCCAGCAGAGTCACCTCCTGGCCGCTCGCACTCTCTTCTGCCCCTGCAGTTCTGCAGGAGTCCCAGACCGCAAAGCCTGGGGTTGTCTCTGGATTCACCCTTTCTCCCTCCTCCAAATAAGCCTCATCTGCAGCAACTCTAAATCTGTGCAAGGAAGGCAACGGCAGAACTTGGAGCCTCAGTCAGGGAGTCTGCCCACCCCAGGGAAGGCACAGCAGCAGAGACTTCACTGGCAGGTAGAGAGGAGCCCTCTTTCTCTCCCATCTTAAGAGGGCACAAAATCTATTGCACTGCCCCAAGGGAGAGACCAGCTTCTCCTCCTCTGCCTCGAGGTCGAGAGAAATGCAAAGAGCACTTACCATATTAGTGGCAGAGTGAAATGCAGGTCTTGGGAGCACGTTTCTGTTAAAGCCCCAGAGAGGTTTAAATGGCTCTGAAGGAGGGGGAGAGGGGGGAGACCGGGGAGGCGAGTTTAATCTAAAGGAGCTCCCAGTGACGCCTCAGAGCTCTCCTGAAACCCAGCAATCTGATTTGGTGTAAAGCCGTCAAACTTGTGACGTGTATAAACAGCAAACTTGCTGAAATCAAAGTCATTCTGGTCCCACAAATCAACACAAGGAAGGAGGGAAAAGAAAAGGAGGGAGAAGGAAAAAAATAAAAAGCTTCCACACACTTCAGGGCAGCAGTGAACTGGTGAGTCTGAGTTTCACTCCAGGAAATGAACAGGCATCCAGGGAAGCATCCCACATGTTCAGAATAAGGCTGCCGCTGTTGCTGGTGAGTTTTTTGTTTTGTTTTGTTTTGAAGCCTTGTTTGCAGTTGTAAAATCCAGCAGGAAGAAACAAGTCTGTCCAACCTGCCTGGCTGACGGAGTGGGTTTTGCCCGGCTTCTCAGAGGTGTGTAGAAGCAAATATGATTCAGAACACTTCTGTGGACAGTTCTGAGGAGGAAAGTGCAGGTTTCAGAACAACAGAGCCTGCAAGGACCAGCTCCCACAAATGTCTCACTATAACGGGAATATTTTCTATCAAGCCCCAGACTTCTAGAAGATCTTAGGATATAAATGTGGCAGTGGTAGAAGATTTATTATCATAAAGAATTTACTACCATAACGTTGCAAAAGCCATGGAGAGGTGTGTGAAAGGCAGAGATTGTCTCTGTATAGTCACTTCTGATTCATATCAGATTTACATAGCAATCAAAATCCATGTATAAACTTGAGTTTTTCACAGAGGGGAAGAAAAAAAACCAAACCAAAAATCTTCACTGAGGGTTTGTCTTTGAACAGCATAGGGGATGGTGGGAATAAAGCCAACAGCAGAGCAGTTGTTGCTCCAGGACCCTGCCCCTGCCATGGCAAGGGCTGTTCCAGGTGCTATCCCGACCTTCCTGCAGCCAGCGGGGAGGAGGCTGGGCCCAGGGCAGGCCATGCTGGTCCTTCATTTCTCCCCTGGAGGATGCTCAGTGCTGTTTCCCCATCAGCAAGCCTCAGGGGCAATACCTGAGGGACAAACCGAGAGGGCCATTTGCCTTCCATTCTTTTATTACTGGCTATTTTCCTAGGTTGTTGCCCAAGGTAAACTGGCAGTTACACCAGATTAAACCACTGCCATCTCCTGCCTTATGTCTTTTTCCAACAAAAGCGTTTTAAAAAGGCCTCGCACTCTGAGCCTATAGTGCCTGGGGTCACCCTTTAGCTTTCTAAACCCGCAGCACAGCACATTTGATAACTGCTGTGATAACCCACTCCCTTCAGATGCCAGCCCGTCCTGCACGGCTGTGTTGGCTCCTGAGGAACAGGAGCTGTGTCACGCTCCTCGGCCGGGTCTGGCCCCTCTGCCCACTGCTGCGCTGCCGCTGGGCGCTGCGGCACCGGCGGCTCCCTCACACCGGCACATCCCGGGCAAGCAGCGCTGCTCTGGGGCCCCGCGGGCGGCGGCGCGCTGCGAATGGCCCGGGGGAGGCGGGTAAAGCCGTGAGAGGAGACGTGCTGGGGCGGCCAGGCCGGAGGAGCCCTCAGCGCCCGCAGCAGCCCCGTGAGAGAGGGGAACGCCCGGTGGGTCCCGCCGAGACCCGCAACGACGGCCGCCGAACCCCAGCCATGTTGGGGCTGCCCACACGGCGTCATCAGCCCGCGCCGCCCCCGCCGCGCCGGGACGGGGCAGCGGCAGCCGCGCTCCCGCCTCAGGGGCCGGCGCTGCCCCGCTCCGGTGCCCGGACTGCCCCGCTCCGGTGTCCCGCTCCAGGCCGCTCGGGAGGGGCCCGCCTGGCCCCGGAGGGGGTGAGGCGGGTGCAGAGGAGCCTGCAGCGGGTGAAGAGCGGGGATGCCGTGCACAGCGGGTGAAGAGCGGGGATGCCGTGCGCAGGGGGTGCCCCCATGTCGCCCCGGGGCACCTCGCGGCTCGTCTGTCGGGCAGCAGCAGAGAGAGGAGAGCTGCGTGTCTGAACAGCACGGCCAGGCCATAATTAGGGCTTGAGCAGCTCTGATACGAGGAGAGACTGAGGAAACGGGGCCTCCCCTGAGGGGATGCCACTAATGCATATAAATGTCCCAAAGGTGGCGGGCAAGAGGAAGGTGCCAGTCTCTTTTCAGTGGCGCCCAGTGACAGGACAAGGAACAATTGCCATAAACCAAAACACAGGAAACTTCACATCAACAACTGGAAGAATTTCTTTCTATTGAGGGTGGCAGGCACTGGAAGAGCTGCCCAGGGAGGGTGTGGACTCTGGCTGTGCAGAGACATCTCACAGCCAGCTGCAGGCCACGGCTGGTGCGCTGTTGGCTGGGGCTGGCACTGCCCGGCGTTCTGAGCTCAAGGAATTCAGCTCAACTCACCGAGCTTGATGTGCTGGGGAGTGAAAGGTGGTATATGGGTAAAAGACAACCAAATCAGAGCGCTAGTAGATTTGGGGACATACGCTTTGGGTGACTGACAAAGAAAGAAAAATGCTCTTGTAGGAGAGAAACACATAATTTGGCAAAATGTTGGTCACACATGATAATGGAAGAGGTTAGGTCACAGTAGCAAGCACATTGATGTGTGTGTGTAAAACAAAACTAAGTAACAATTATCTGCTAATTTTCATTTGGAGCTTTTGCTGCTTATTGCAGTTAGCGATGGACCTCAAATTGGGAATAAAGTTCTGGGACAAAATGTTTATCAAGACTAATACTGCTTCAGTGGACATTTCACTTTGAAGTCATAGCAGCTCTTTTCTGAAGTCTGGGAATACACATTTAAGTGTATTGCAGTGTGTTAATTACTGTGTGTTCTTTGTACCTATATTTTCTTTTGTAATTTCTGTGATGTTTTTTGTTTAAACAACAGTGGTGAAGCTAATGCTTCAGATTAATATAAAAAAAAAAACCAACTTGTTTTTCTGGTTTATCCCTTTTTAATATAAAAATAGCCTTAAAGTTGCATTTGCATCATAGTGAATGGGCTCTCAGAAGGGATGGTACACAGAAGAAGATAATATTTACAGATAGTTTAATACAAGTTTTATACCAAGCTTATAGCAGTTACAGTATAGGTTACTTTGTGTGCTGACACCTGCACTGGTGTCCAAACCCATCCCAAATCCTCTTTATTTGTTCTGCCCTATTACTGCTACAGTGCTTCTTATCCGTGTTAAGAGTGGTTAAGTGAATCAGTGACAAATCAGAGGCTCACTTATAACTCAGGATATTAACTTATAGACAGGTACACACTTGCATGAATCTCTGATCATGTTTGTGAACCAAAGGTGTGAGAAATTAAACCTGATGAGACTGATTTGCAAAAATGCTTTTGAAAGGGAATTGATGCAGATACAGGTTCTGGCTGTTTTTCTGATCAGTCTTCCTCCTTGAACGCAGGACTAAAAGGCACTTCCCAAATCCAGTCCCCTGCTGTTGAGACATTCTTAAACTTTTCAATCTCCCTCTTAAAACTAATTAGGTTATTTTCCTTATGTTATTCCCACTGTGAGGCTACACCGTACTCTGAGCTCTGATGGCTGGACACTTTCTAGTTTCCAGGCTGAATGTATTCATAGTAGGTATAATCCCTTTTGTCCTTGTGCCAAACTCTTGCTCTGGTTTAGACACTTCATCACCCTCTCCAGTGTTTAGACTTGATGTCTTTGCAAAGCACTGTCACATATTGTCTTTTTCTTTAAGTCAAAGAAAGCAGGTTCTTTTACAGTCTTTCCTAACCTTAAGAACCCATCTCAGAAAATATTGCAGCTGATATTAACCTGTTTCTCAGATGGGTGACCAAAGTTACTCAGGTTGCTGTATAACACACCATTGTTTAGAGAAAAGCATGGTGAAATCTCTTTCATATCTTTCTGGTATATTTTAGGGCAATCTTTACCTTTTTCATCACTCTCTCACACTGGTTACTAGTCTTGAAATCACTGTCAGGTGGCAATGAATACACCTGTGGGCTTTGTTTCCTGTAAAATGCAGTTAAATCAAACTGAGTCATCAGTGCTGTTCGGCTCCAGCTCTCCCGTGTTAGTACTTTTTAGCACCATGGAGTTTCACAGGTGTTTAGAATAAAGAAAAAAGATGACTACAAGATGGAGAAACTGCAAAACACCTTTCTGGGTTTACCTGCAGTTTCTCACAGCAAGAATGATGAGTCAGTGACTAGAGGATGGAATTTATCTAAATAAGGTTTTCTAAATAGTTAATGGCACTTTTATGTATAGAATATCCTTACAGGTGGAATGTTTAAGGACCATGTTTGAGTAACATCTGTGCCATATGTTGTGTCCACAAGTGCTCCCCCATCTGCTCTCACCCCTGCTAACAGCAAATCTTGGGTGTCTCCTGTGGATGTAGCTGTTGTTTCAAAAGGAACAGCAGATCCCTGCTTTGAAGAGAGATCTGTTGGGTAAGTACAGATAAGTGCTCATAAAATATCCAGGACTAGAAGAGATTTGCTCTTGTGATGCTGGTATGGCTTTTTACTCTTCAAAATTTCACTCCAATTTTCAGTCTAACTTTGTTCATGGACATTTGTGGCTTTAGCTTTTTCTGTTTTGCCCTGTGTGATGTCTTATAAACAACAATATATGCCGCTTTTGTCTGGAATTGTGTAGTTGTTTTTCTGTCTGCCAGCCATCTGAGAAGCAGTCCTCTAGATTACACTTGATTACACCCCTAGGTACAGGAATGAGGTTTCCCTGAAATGGAAAAAGTGCAAGTTTTATGAGTACAGAGTATGTTTACAGAATTCACTGCTTGCAGAATGTCATTGAGAGTGAGAGGATAAAAAAATAATGAGTTCTATAATTCTGGGGTTTTCTTTTGAATGTTTTCATTAATTCTACTGGGTATATTGACCTTTTGTCAAAGGAGGACATTAATTGCACTGGTTTAGTATCCTATGGACATGTTCCCTCAGAACTCATCTCAGTCTCTATTTATTGCCTCTTTCTTGCCCTTTCCTTTGGCTGGAATTGTATCATAAAAGAACTCTGAGGTCCTGATCTCAGGGCTGACTTTTGATGAGCTGATGGGTTCTCCTGAAAACTGCAGGTGAAAATTTGTTGCTGTTGCCAATGTGGTTGGTGTATGGAAGAGAAGTATATTCTACTCCTGGGTCTGAGGTTGTACAGCTTTATAGTAGCACTTAAATGCCTGAAACTTCAGAACATCACCCGTTTACGGTCTAGACCTAAGTCAGTCTCTGCATCTTTCAGTTCCTCATCTATCAGTCAGGACTCGTGTGTCTGCTTAGATTTCACATTTCTGTAATAAAAAAATGTCTTCATGTAGCCCCTGGCCAAAAGTCCCTTTGTTCCTGGCTGAGACCAGTTGGCTCCAGAAGAGGAAATTAATTGTGGACTGATAATATTTAATGATGTTTGGGAGTTAATTGGATGGGAGTTTTAACATAAACCATGATGTAGTTATGGAAGCAAAGCCTGTTTTTGGCTGGCATCAGCAGCATGATGCTGCTGTCGATGTCCCTCATTCCAGAGGTTCCCACTGCACTGGGAAGCTGTTCCCACTAAGAGCTGCAACTAACATACCTTTACACCATAGAAAGTGATTCAACAGTGCAAACAAATGCACTGAGGTAGTGCCAGGGTTAAATATCAGATGGCAGAAACAGTTTTCCTTGAGTGCCCTCCGAGTGTTGACCGTCATGTTTTGGGGGAAATTGTTGCGCCTATGAGAGAAAGACCCGTGTGCTAAAAAGCCATGTTTTTCTCCATGGTGTTTTCTTTTGAAGTCAAACTATTTTGCAGGGAGACCTGCCAGAAAAGCCTAGCTCACGGGTTCAGTCCAAATTAGGATAAATTTTCATGGGATCATATGCAGAGCTGTATGGGGCCTTGTGTCTTATCATCCACTGATGTGTGCATCTGCCTGCTTCGAACCTGGCCTGTGAGCTCCTCCTGTGTGAACGGTGCTGCCAGTACCAATGTACTGGGCTTCACCTATTGAACAGTGCTTTTCCTCTTGGCTGTGGCTCAGGAGTTGGCAGTCTGGCTTCTCTCCATCTTGCTTTGGGTGTAGAGCTGGGCACTTTCCATTCTTGGCTGGCAGTTGGGATGTTTGGCAGAGATCTCTGATCTGAGTAAATATGTGTGGGGGCATCTCTTCATTGCAGAGCTGTATGGCATTGCCTTCCCTAATCAATAATGAAAGAAAGATTCTAGGACGTGTGTAAATGTGTTGGGGGTCAGAAGGTGAAGGATGTTGTCATGAGCTGAGAAAGATGTCAGGGTTTTTGTGCATACTTTTCAAAGGCTGAGTTAAAGCAATAAGTCACTGGGGAGATACCCTAGTAAAACAGTTCTGTCTGTATACACAAAATTTCCAGCTCCTAGTCCATGCAGGTAGTGTTCGATGAACTGGTGATGAAAAGGAATTAGTTGGCTGGTAATTCATCTAAAAGATTGGCAGAGGATTTTACAGGCTTACACCAGAGCTGGCTGGAGACAATAATCTCTTTTCTCGAAGAATGCCAAGGTCCTGACGCCCAGCTCGTTGGAATGAAACCTGAATGCTTTTTAATTCTCTGTGAGAGATTTTTTTTCTTTACCCTCTTTGGTTTTTGTTTTTAGGAAGGAACAAAATGTTTCATTGTGATTTTGTCAATTATTTTGATATAATGGATTAAAAGAGTAAATGTCTTCCAAATCCCAAGGCCTTTTAAAAGAATTCCATTCAAAACACATCAGAGCTGTTTTCTTCCCTGAATTTTTGCTGAAATTTAATTTTAACCAAAAGTATACACACTTCAATGGCAGCATGACTTCCCTTGCAATGATGTGCAGTGGATAATAACTGCAGACAGATTTTTTTTTGGTCTGGTTATATTTTATGTTATCCTGGAGGAGAAGGGGGAGGAGGAGGTTTGTATCCATTTGGCAGCCTCGTACTGTGCCAAAGCAATGTAAAAAGGCCTGAGAGTGAATAAGAAACAAGAGAAGTATTTGGTTTTTAACTGCTCCTGGATGAGAGAGCAGGATCCATCCATGCCTTACTGTAATTTTACAATTCCATTGCAAACTGTAATAGTACAGCAGGGAAAGAAAGAGAGGTTAGTACAGTGCAACAGAGCAGGCTTTGGAGGGGAGATGTTCTCCTGGCTCCAGGTTCTTGTGTCTGAGTCTCCTGAAGTGACTGGAAGGAATAGAGACTTAAATGGCAGCTACTGAGCTCATGTGGATTCTGTATGATCTCTTCTTTCTCTCTTTCTAGTCAGAGAGAAATGAGACCCCTTGCCACCCACAGAAGCTGCAATACCTAGTCTGTCATCCACGGGCACCACTGAAGCTCAGCAGATTCCTGACATGCACATGTGGACCTTGTTGGCTCTGGTTGATGTTTGCTGACCTCCCCCTTAGAGCTAGAAAGGTGTACTGTTGTTTGAGAAATTGCAGCTTCATTTGAACTGAACTAATTTAATCTTGGGATTATCAGCTATTAGCTGTTGGATGTTGTTTTGCAATTCCACAAATTTTAAGAGACTTTATGTTCAGGGACAGGGCTTAGACTTCTCTGTAATCCCCAGCACCCAGGAGATACAAATCTACAAGGAAGACTTTGGGCAACCACCCTTGGTGCCTCACTCACGAAGGAGTGAGGCCCTCTGGAACAAAATACTTCACTTGGAAACTGAAAGACCCTACAGTGCTCCATTCTGGGTTGGCTGCTGGTCTGCAGAGTGCCCTTCTGTAATTTGCTTTTATTGCTTTGTTTATCCTAAATGTATGATGAGGAAGATACTATGATAGATGTTCTCACTGAGGAATAGCCCTCTGTAATTGCTGTCAGTTTTATTTTCAAGAGTAACACTAATTACAGACTTTATTCTTTCAAAGATGTGGTTTGGTACCATAAATTTGGAGGGTTAGCTTATTGCTGAAAATGTTTTCATGCACTCCTGGACCCTGGGATGTTTTACAGAGGATGTCTCAGGTGGACACTAGAGGGCTTGCTAGCATCCCTCCCTCTGCTCCCACCCGGGCATAGCAAGAAGGTTCAGCTGAGTAAATCACGAAGCGTTTACTTAGGGTCTTACAGCTGGATTTAAGTTTTGAGGATGGGGGAAACTGAGCAACATGGGGGAAAGGAATTATTTTGTGCAGCATTTTCAAGGTTCCATCGGCTCCAGGAGGATGATAGCACTTACTCTGCCTTATGGCATTGACCTTTCAGGTGCATTTTCAACCAGATAAACGTTGCCAGTGGGAGCACTGCAAGCACAGGCCATGTTTCAGTTAAACATCCAGGCAGGCAGAACGGTCCCAGGATGAGTTAATTACAGGCATTTCAGCATTTACTTGTGGGTGATGTTCAGGTTGCCTGTGTAACTTTGCAGTACACAGAGGTGTGAGGACCATAGGAGAGACAGGCTCTTGGATTCAGGTGCTGTGAATTGCTGTCCAGAAGCCTCCAGCACTCTCCACTGCCCGTAGGGAGTCTGCCTTAACACCCAGTGACGGTTGCCATGTGCTTTCCTAGATCCAGGAATATCTGACCTGTCACAGCACTTTGCTCAAGTTGAACTCAGCTCAGTGTGAGTGCACTCACCTTGAGAGCTCATGGTGTGTCCAGCCAGACTCATCCTGGCACCACTGTTGTCTATTGCCCTGCTTTACCTGCTATTTAGGCTGCAACTTAACAGTGACTGGTTAAAAAGCAATTATATCGCTGAGTTCCTCCTTCAGCTTGTGCTAAGAAACCTTGGATAGCAGCTGGGCAGTAAGAGGCAGAAAGGCTCTTATTAATTCATGTGCTGCCCACAGCCAGCCTTGCAACAATGGGTTAAGCAGCACCATCCCTGTAGACAGTCACTCACCAAACTTTTCTTTGAGTTGACCTGCTAGGATTTCTCCCTCTCCTCCCTCCCCTTCCTCTTCTCTCTCTCTTTCTTTCTCTTTATTCTTTCCCTCAGGTCTCTTGATTTCATGCTGGCTTTCTAAATTGAGGATAAAGTTAATTCAGTGCACAATGCCACAGCTGGAATGAAATATGGTCAGTTGCCCGTGTGGAGGGGAGGGCTCCGTGCTGGCTGGGGGATGGCTTGTTGCATCTCCTAAGGCCACTATGGGCTGTCACTGATTTATTGATAGTGCTTCTAGCAATAAAGCAAGAAGTTAACTAATTATGAACATATGGTTCAGCTCACGCTTGACTCAGCAGCCACCTTGTTAGCCTGGAGCTGCCTACGTGTTCAGAAGCAGGAGAGGAGGGAAGTTTTAGGTGGAAGGTGTGGTCCAAAGTCCCACTGACAAGCCAGAGGGAGACTTGATTGATCTTAATCTATTCTTTTTGTTAGAAGGCAGCATGCTGCTGTCAGGAACAGCTTGGTAATAACAGATTTGGGGCCTCTAAGTCCTTGTGGTTATAGCCAGCATGCGACACTCGGCCAGCTCCTTGCATGCTCTGTACTTAATTGGTCTCAATGGTGGGGTCTGAAATGAGATGGTAGTTCAAGGTGCAACACATGCTGTACCTGAAAGTGCAGCCTGGGAGCTGCTGCACAGATGTCAGCTTTTTACCAGTGGGCTTAGCACTGGGGACCCGGAGGCTGCGCACAGAAAGGGACAAGGGGCGTCTGAGAGGACCCTGCCGATTTTCAGAGCTTAATATGGAATTAATTAGAGGAAAACTTTAGAGAGAAGGAGTGTGACTGGTAGAGCAACAAGAAGGGAGGCGCAAAGAACTTGTTAGGAAGTTAATCAAGGTGGATTGCAATTTTGCCTGCATTGAGTGGTCAGCATGCATAGTCTGGACACAGGAGAGTCTTTAATGGGAATTGATACCAGCCAGAGGGGGGAGGAGGGTGTCTCTTTCTGTCCATCTGTTGGTGTTTCACAAGTGAATTGGTCTGTGCCACAGGATTCAAAGCAGTGTGGTTAGAGACTGCTTTTTTGTGGGTGTACATGGTCTGCAGAAAGAGTGAGCTTATTTCTGCCAAAACTTTTAAAACAATTTTAGGGTTCTTAGGCTTCACTTAACTGCAAATGCTGAGCATAGAAAGAAGACAGTTTTAATAACAGGGATCAAAAGAACTCCAGGGATTAGTGACTTCACACAGCCAACAAATGGATCATTTTATGACTACCTAGACAAAGCAAAAGTGGGCAGAGGGGGCTCTCTGTGTGCTGGGTGCATAAGCAAGACCACAATCGGCAGGCTGAGGGAGATGGTTGGTGACCTCTACTAGGTAATAGGGAAACTGCATATGAAGTCCTGCATCTGGTTTTGGTCTTCACAATGCAAGAAAGTTGTTGTGAAACTGGAAAATCGAGCAGGAGGGCCAATAAGCTGGTGAGGAGGCTGGAGAATGTGAGTGTGAGAGAGCTGGGCTTGCTCAGCTTGGAGAAGAGGGCTAAATGAATCTGATGACAGTCTTCTGCTGCTGTGAGGGTATATAGAGAAGACAAAGACCAACTCAGACATGCACAGTGAAAGCATTTAGATGCTGGGAGAAGTTATATTTCTATTAGATATGCAAGGAAGGAAAAAAAAAGAAGAAAAACCAGACAGGATAAGCTAGAAAGATCATGAAATCACCATTTCTATGTTTTTGCATTAAAAAAACTTGCGTCGGCCAAGTCCTGAGCAATGTGATCTAAATTTGGAAAGAACTCTTCATTTTCCTATGACCAGGCTGCAGCTGGAGCACAGCCCAGGGCCTGGGACAGAGGCACATGGCTCACATTCTGTTGTGTGCTGCTGTGCTGTCTGGTTTGTGCCTCTGGTGTCACACCATGATGTTCATGGCAATTATCATTGTTGCTTCTATAATGTAATGAATTTGGGCAGTTAATTAATGGGTAAAGTCAATCTGTACACAATAATTTGGAATATAATTCACCCAGACACAGCAATAGCTTTTCTTAGCAGAGGCTGTCCTTTCAGCTGTGATTAGCTGGTTAGAGCTGAAATTATTTTTGAGGCTAAATAACTGCCTGTCCTTCATCTATTTCTTCTCTCCTGTAAGAGGATGCTGCAGGTGAGCTGAGGACCAGAATGTGAGTGCTCCCTGTGAGATCTCATGTTGCTGCTGAATATGGTTGAGTTCACCTGGTTGAGCTGCACTGCTGCAAGTAGAAGCACATAATCCCAAAAAATCCAGTAAATATCAGAAACATGTGAATTTGAAGTCTAATTTCAGACGTGCTGCAAGGGAGGTCTCCTAGCTGCCAAGTTAGGAGAAGCTTTTCTGACTTAAGTTTGAAGTTGTTATGCCAAGGCAGACCTGTAACTTCGTAGGAGCAGTTATTTGGTTTAGCTGGTGCCAAATGGAAATTGGGTAGCAATGATCATAGTTTTCTGGGCACCTTTTTTCCTCTGGAGTTTGCCAAAGAAGGAAAAAAATCTAAGCAGAATTCCCAGTGCCAATGAATGAGACCAGCACATACAGATCAAAGGCAGAGGCATTCTGCAGTGAGTCCCTGTAAATTGAAAACCTCTGTTCACTGCAACGAACATCATGTTCCTGCTCATGTTTCCAAGTGTGTGGGTGTCCCTAAACCAGGACAGTGGGGGACTTGGAGCTTCTTTGCTATATGTTGGTAAAATGACTTGTTCCCCAGTGCAGGAGTGGTTTTACACCTGTGGTTTTATACTCAAAAGCTTATTTCTTTGTCAGAGAGACCTTTACATCACTCTGAACGAACTCTTTAGGTGCTTTCCATATAGAATTCAGTGATATTTCCCCATCTGCTAATTCCTTTTGGCTTCCCAGCTGCAGCTGAGTGCTGATGCTGCTCCCTTTCCCGCCGAGGCAGCTGTGGCCATTAGGGTGACTTGCATCCTGCTGCACGCAATATGCCCGGTCTTTACCCTACAAAGGTATTGTTTAAAGGGCTCTGAACACTTTGAACAAACTGGCCTGGCAGGGGGACTTTCAGCTTCCCCTCCTTTATGGGCACAGCAGCCTGTGTTTGTAAACAGAGCCTTAGAGGAGTAGTGGGAGCCACTGGAGCACTGTCAGCTGCTTAATTGGATGTCAGCTCCCTGCCGGGGACGGGGCTAATGAGTCATCCTGCAGAAAGAGAATGGCCTTGAGAGAAAGGCAAGGAATTGGACAGCAATAATCACATCGACAGAGGAGCCCAGAGCCCGCCTGTTGGGATGAAGGCAGAGCAGCATTTGGGGACACAGGGCTTCCCTGTTTGGATTTCGTTAAACAGAGATTAAGCAGGCTCTGAATTTGTAAAGTTGAGATATTATTGCTGGAGCATGTGTTAAACAAGTGCTCGTGTGCATGGGCAGTGATCTAATATGCAATATAAACACTTTCAGTTTATAGATTTTGGAGGCCTTTGTTTTTAGAAAAAATACCTAAGGAAAGAAATAAAAATAATATGTTAATGGGGAGTGTTTAATGCAGGAAATGTTGAGAGAATCATACAAGGAACAATGCAACCACTTCTTCAAATTAGGAAGGTTTTTTTTTTTTTTGAAAACATGATTCAAAGATCCTTTTTGCTGAAAACTGTCTTCTAAAACAGTGATTTCTTTTTTCCAGGAGAGCCTATTGTTAAAATAAGTGAAGGTTTTTTGAAGTTAGTATTGTGTACATAAATTCACTTTATTCCAAAGAACATTTTGATTTGAAAATATTTATCAATGTAGTTACATGAATAAATAGAGGGATTTTATATCTCTTTCAAGAGAGGAAACACAAATGAGAAAGATTGGATATTGGTGTTAAGTTCTAAAATAAGGATCTGTGTTCCCATTTAAAACTATTTTTGCGAAAGAAAAAGCTAGTAAGAGAGAAATGAGTAGACACACAAAGAAAGGTAATATAAAGGTGAAAAGAATTTTTAAAAAGATGGCTGTAAGAAATCCTGATAAGTCATTATGTCTCTCTGTATGTTCTAAAATGAGCTGCCCTTTAGCTAAGCTGTGCCTGATGGGTGTTTACCTAGCCAGCTCTTGAAAACAGAGAAGAATGGAAGATCCCTTGCCAACCAATTCCAGCATGCCACTGTTCTTACTGCAGAGATTTTCCTTGATATTGAATTTATGGTAACTTAAGTTCATTCCTTCATGTCCTGCACTCCTTGAGCATAAAATAAATTCACTTGCCTCTTTCAGCAGCATTTCCTATATTTGATACTTTTCTTAAATCTTCTTCAGAGGAAACACCACGTTTTCTTCTTTCATGGTATCCAAATCACTAATTGTTCGTGTCTATTTGCTCTTTATTATTTGCTGAACAACCAAGAGAAGATGGGGGAGGAGGAAAGGTAAAACTGGACCCTGCTGCAAAGAGAGTTTGTTACCCAGGAGAACTTTTGTGCGTGGGAGCCACCTGCAAACTGGAGTGTCAGGGGCATGGAGTCAGTGCTGGATGTAGCCAAGCCACAGTCGTCATCCTGAAGTCTGAGCACATCCCAGCTGTGAGTGGCCCTCTGCAGCACATAAGCACTGAGCTCTCTGATCCTAGTGCAGCTCATGGCAGTAGCACCAGGAAGAGCTGAATGCCTCAGTGCCCCTAAGTCATTCAGAAGTTGAACATTGGACATTCATGGGGTTGACAGCCAACACAGTAAAGGAGGGATTGGCTTCCATCCCAATTTATGCAGCATTCTGGTTTTTATCAGGGCTTCTCTGAGGTTTGCTTTACAGACAAAAACCCAAATGGACAAAGTGGTGTTTCCCTTGGTCTGCTTTCACCTGTAGAATCCAGACCTGGTCTCACACAGTTGAAGAAAAAATTCATTTGGTTTCTAAAATTGCTTAAATATTGCATAGTGGCCTGGAACTGGGGGCTTCATGGATAGGGAAACTCTTCTTTTGAAGGCTGTGGATCCCTCACTAGTGGTGGCATTCACAGGAACTCCTGTTTGCCCTCGACTCTCACTTGTACCTTCTAGAAGGGTGGCTGTTGTGGAGATAAAGTTTTCTAATGAGCTAGGATGTGCAAGAAAAAAAAAAAAAATCGACTTGCAGTGAGCTGTTTGGACAGTGTGGTTCCAGTGACCCAATGGAGGATGAAGCACTGTGTCACCTCCTTCCACATGCACAGCATGGCATGTTTACCTGGCTGCTGCTTATGCTGGAGCTAATCTGTGGAGTAAAAATCAAAAGGCTGTCAATCCTGCACCAAATTAAAACAGAATCATGAGAATTAAGGTGCTTTATAAATGCAGGTTAAGCACACTATAAGCACATTGTAATTACAGTCAGCTGCCTGGCTACTGCAATCCAGTAACACTGGGCTTAGGAATTGACTATACAATTAATAGGAGCTTATATTAAAGGCATTAGTAGAGTTACAAAAGCTTTGTAACAAGAGTGTGACCCAGCCTTGGACAGAGACAATGAGGGACTGTGTTCTATAATTAGCACACACAAAACCTCCCCATTAACTTGACAGCTTTCCATTTGCCTTTTAAAGAACTGAGCAGTGCAAAGCACCCTCAGCCCATCAGAGATGGGAGCTGTGCAGTCACTGTGGAGGTATTTGGGATCTCAGTGTTGTCTTTCTTTGGTCAGTGTCAGCTGAGATACCTGATGAAATAACTTATATACAAGGTCAGACTCTGCCCCCACACTGCCTGAGTGCCAGGACCAGCAGGCAGCTGCTACCAGCCCTCTGAAGAGATGAACCTCCTTTTCTCTCCCTTGCTCACCTGAAACAAGTGGTTCTCAGTGCAGAGAATTATTTTGACCTGTTGCAGGGCCTGATGATTAAGGAAGAGTAGAAAATGCAGGAGGGAAGGAATTTTTTCATATATGAACTAAAGTATTAGAAGAAATCTCACTTTGAATTCAAGACCAATATGTCAGTATTCGTGATCTTGCTTGCTTTCTCTTCTTTTAACTATGCAGTCTGTGCTGGGGCTTTTTATAAAGCACACATTGCTGGTGGGCTCTGGCTTTCCTGTAGTGCACTAATGTGTAATACAAATGACATCTGTCATGTTTGATTTGTTCTGGTGCTTAAGTTTGGGGAAGAATAGCTCTCACTTGTGACGGGAAGTTTTGAGTCTCTCCCTCTGAGTTGAACTGCCTTACAATTTGTTATGGTCAAAAGAGGGCTGGCTGCTCTTTGCTGAGGTTAAAGTAAAGTACTGCTAGTGCACTGATCACTAGTAGTAAATACAAAGATAATGCTTCTAGAAGTTCCTGAGCTTGAAATTCCTCACAAGTAGAAGAGTATATGGCTGAAGCAGTGCCCTGCTCTTGTATTCTTTTCTGGACAAACTCTGCCAGCCACAGCAGAAGCCAGGTTGTAGAGCTAAATGGTTCATTGGTGCTGTTAAATCTACATTTTCACAAAGATGATTTGGTTATCTTTTACCCCTTCTCCTCAAAATATGGGGAGATTACTCAGCTGTGTGGTGTCATGTTGCTTAAACTGTCCAATTTCTTATCCTGAAGTTGGCAATAGCTGGAGGGTTAATGTTATCTGGGGTTATGCCAGTGATGAGTTAAAAAAGATGTTTGAAAAGAAAGTGTTGAGCCTAGACAATTGTTTGCTGTCTTATTGTTGTCTTGAATGCTGAAAAAGCTTAGCACATCAAAATTCTTATTGAGTGACATTTTTAAAATAAAATAAAAAATGTCATTAGATTTCCTGCTTCTTTTGGTCTAACCTGCAGACCTCCTCCACATTACCTCAGGCTCTGTGCCTTGGTGCCACCTGGTTCTTGGTTTTCTGTCATGTTGCTCCCTGCCTGGTGTCACAGTCTGTACTTGGGGTTCAAAGGCTTTGCTCTGTGCTGTTCTTATGACCTGGGGCTTGCCTCATGATTTTTTCCCTTTAAACAAACTTCTTTCCTTGCCTGAACCTTTCAATTCCTGCTAATTCTGTCTTTCATTCTTTGGTATTGACATAATTTTATAATTTTATAAAACTGTGGCAGATGGTTTGCATGAAGCATAAGCAAATAACTTATTCTCATTTGCTTAGAGTGGTAGGGGAAGCAATGTTTGTCTAGCTATACTCTGGTGTTCCTGCACTTTTTCTTTGAGCAGAGTTTATGTTTTTAACATGCATGTATGGACATAGGAGTATACACCCAATCTGCTTTATCCCATCCTTGTGTGCACTGCTGTTGTGTGCCCTGAGTCCAGATACATTTCATACACACGGCCTGACCGTCTGATCGTTGCTATTATGCTTCAGAGTATGTTTTCAAAAATAATTTCCTGCCACATTCCTGACTGTATTTGTAGGTTGAGTTTATCCTCTTCCCTGCTGCTCCATGATCTGCCCCTAGGTTACTAACAACCCCAACAGACAGCCTGGCTCATGCGACCTGCTGCTTAGGCACAGATTAACTCCCTACCAGCCATATGGGCTACCAACTTCACAAATTCCTCTCCTTTTGCTTTCTGCTCTCAGTGAAGTTAATGGACAGTTTGCTGGTGAAGAAAACATAAAACAAAGCCACAAACCTGTGGCATAATCACCTGGGTTTAACACAAGTGGCCCCTCCATCTGCCTTTACACTGGGATCTGTGCAAATAAAGCAGAATCTAGTGCTGTGCATGATACAGGTTCATCCTGGTGACTTTCCCTTATGGAACAGGTACTTGCTTACAATGCAATGGAATTAGACATAGGCACTATGTATATATAGCACACATAACCCTATATAATTGTATGTTCTTAAAAAGATCTCATTGTTTTGGTGGGCTTTAGTTAGTAGTGGCTCTTTTGGTCATTTTTTAAATGTTTTTACACTGGCAGACCACATTTCAAGGTGATTTCTCCACTGACTTTGCAAGATACATATTTGGGGAGGAATGCATGAAAGGCCAGAAACACTGAGATTTTATCAGAAAGCCAAACCCTTCAATGCCCAGTGCTGACTTGAGGATGGCCTTTCTAAATATTATTTCCTGCCTGAGTCTTAGATGTAGGGTGCCAGGATGCTCAGGAATTACTGGGCTGAGTCTCAGAAGTGCTCAAGGCCAGCATTAGCAATTGTCAGTGATGTGCTCTGCCCCAGCCCTGTGCCTGGACCTGTTGTGCCTACAGCTCCTGTCCAGGCTGAGTCCTGACTGGCTGTGCTTGGGCTTCCTGCCACCTGAGACAGACAAGGACATCCAAAAGAGTGTTTTTTAATGTAGGGAAGAAAGCTCTGATCTAGGTCTGAATTTTGCTAATCACAATCTGAAACAAATCTTCTTCCCTTTTCTTAAGAAGGAATTACAAAACCAGATTTGCCACCACATCTGGAGAGCCTGAGCAGAGCTTCTCTCTGACCACTATCAAACAGGCCTGGAGTGATGTTTGGTGCCTCAAAACTCTCTCAAAGGAAAGTGTAATACCCCAAAGCCATGGGCAAGGGTTTGCCATCCTCAGTCTAAAATGACAGGTCTCTGCATGTCCAGAGAAAGAATCAAACCCTTACACCCTGTTTGTGCTTCCATTCATGATTTTTTATTTTGATTATTTAAATGTTTTTCTCCAGTCTTTGACACTTTGTAGCATTAAATTAAGAGGTTTTTACATACCTAACATCTGTGGTGCACTGTCCTCTTGTCATTCTGGGAGAAGCTGGTCTTAGTCATGTGGGTTTTGGTCTTAGTACTGGCCAGGTCAGGTAGAGGAGCAGCATGTTTATTTCAATATTAAGCTGTCAGCAGTTTATACCAATATATTGTAAGGAAAAAGAGGTTCCTGAACATTATTAAGTCTTTAGTTTGGGATTAGGAGGTTTTAAGACAGATTTAATTAAATAGAGCAGGGATACCTTTATGAACCTGAAGTTGGGGTTAATTCGCTCCCCTAATGTGCTCTATTTCTTGATTACACAAAGATGAAACAAATTCCATGTCCTACCTGGGGAGCCCTGGATGGGAATATGAAGTTTCATCTCCAGACAGTTCAGTGCCCTGTCAGTGAGGCCATGATTAATAACCATGTCAGGGGACTTGTAGTGCTGGAGCCACATCTGACAGTGAGCCAGTGCCGCACTGGGAGCTTTCATGGAGATCGTGGTGCTGGCTGAATGGACCTGATAAAAGAGGCCCTTCAGGGTTGCAGCAAGATGGGGGAAGAGGAAAGTGGGATCCAGAACTTGTCAGGAGGTCATGATTAATGGAACCAGAGAGAGACAAATTTAAATAAGCACTTTTGTGCTCGGCATCTCTTGGGCTGTGATGAGCTCCTTTTCAGTGGAGTGGTGCAACGGGTCAGATGTAATTGGAGCTTACCCCAACTGCCACCGCCACGGTAACCAAGCACAAACAAATCCTTTTCAGAGCTGTCTTGAGTTACTGATGGTTTTTCACTAAATGCTTCCCACTTTTGCTTATTTCTGGTCCCCATGTCTCAGTGTTCAAGTGGCACAAGGTTTGCAGAGAACACTGTGGCAGTCTGTTACACCTGCAGAGCTTTTCATCTTTAAACCTCAATTCATACAGACATGGACCTGACATTGGTGAGTTTCATGCTAGATGCATACTAAAAAAATAGGCATGAGTGTATTTTGTTAGGAGAAATGAATGAATGAGATATCTGGGGACATTGCAATGAATTTTGTTTTGTAGAATCAAGTGTTTGCAGAGCTTGAAACCTAAAAAGGACCACCTTGCCTCTGACACCATATAGCTCTGTCAGTTCTCTTAGTTCTCTTTACACTGAGGTTTTGTATGTGGTTAAAACACCCTCTCCCAAAAGGCACCTGCCCTGATTTTGAAGTTCTAGAGGACAGTGTCACTGTGTGAGGGACAGTGCCATTGTGTGGAAAACAGTTCCAGTGTTCAACTGCTGGTGTTATTTGAAGTCTTCCCCTTATTTCCATTGTGAGTAGTAGCTTCCAACTATTGAATGAAAGATCTTGTATGTACCTGGAACTGGAAACATGCTCACGTGGCTGTTGTTCTCATGCTACTCTTCTCTTTTGCTGGACTGAACAGATAAAAAAGATGGTTCTCAATCCAAATACACAGGTGTTGGATGAGACAGGGAAAAGCTGGTTCCCCATTTTGTGGTTTCACGCCTCTATCTGAAATGTACGGCTATCAGCTCTCTTTAATAAAAAAATAGCTTCAAATCCTGAAATTTTTTGTGTGAGCTGAAAACAGATGAACCTGCAAACCATGTTCCTGTATCCTTTGCAGTTACTTTCTCATTTCTTATTCCAGGCATCTGTATCAATTTGATGGCAGTTCCTGCTGTGGGCAATCACAGCTCAACACTGAGTCAGGGATACAAATGAAGTCCAGATTTTTAAAATGTTATTTCAGAAGTCCTGTACAGTTAATGCATGAAAAGCCTAACAGTCTTTTTCTTTGTTTTTCAGTCAGGCCACTTTATACACACGGTATTTGGGGAAAATTTAAAGTCGGGGAACAGTCAGGATTTGGCTGTGTGTAGTATTCTGAATGCATTTTGGTGCAGACTTGATTTTCTCATTGGGTCTTTTTAAATTGTTTTGTACTGTTTCTGGAATGCCAAACGACGATGCTGTAGCACTGTTGACATGCAGATCTGGACTCTGGCCCTGCAGACAGCTAAGGAAGGGCAATAATGCCACCTTATGTCCTGATTTGTCACTGCCGAGCCAAGTACTTGGTTCAAGTCAAGCACGTTCTGAGCAAGGAATGCTGTGTGCAGAGTCCCCCTGCTTTCTGGAGTTATTTCCACTAGACCAGAAAGAATCTGAGATGAATCTGAAATTACTAGTGTTTTGGCAGAGAATTGACTCCTACTTCAGTTGAGTTTGGGAGCATGAAAGTCTGGGGAGAAAAAAGACAATTTGGCCCCAAAGTGCTAACAGCAAAACCTGTGAACATAATGCTGTGAGCTTTCAAACCTATAAATATTTACATGAAATGCTTCCTGAGTTATTAATTTGCACTACTAATTTGAAAGATTTTGAAAATAAATGACACTAAAAGTGGAACTGCATTGGAAATAGACATTTATAGGTAGTAGGCTTCTATTTGCTTTTGACTGTTGCATTGTTTCCTACAAAAATTTGAATTTCTTAGAAAATGTAATTATCTGAAACTTAGCAGGAATGTATTTTATAAAAATAGTTCAGGTAGTAGGAGCTATTTGAGCATCGATATGGCCAGATTCAAGATTACCATTTAATTTATGATTATTGGTTTGTAGTCCCAGTCATTTGGAGGGGGAAAAGTGTGATTTAAGAATTAAAGAATACACTGAGTTTCTAGTTGAGAATGATATGGAGGGTAATCTACTGGAAAACCATTACTATTTTTCTCACATAAAGGAGACATAGTCCTGCCAAGTGGGTGTTGCTGAAGACATTGGAACTTACTGAAATAAGGAGAAGTTGAATATGATGCTCTCAGAAAACAGTGGACAGATAAAGCTCCTTCAGGTATAAGGCAAGACTATTCTTCCCAATAAAGACTTTCTGCCTTTTGGTACAAATGTTTTCTCCATGTTAATTTTCTGTTGGGAAGGTGTTATGCTGCTCCAAACACAGGCACACTCAGGGAATAAACAGGTTTAGAACATAATGCAATAATCCAGTAGTGAAAGTACAAAGAGCCCAATACTTAAGGGTGCCAGAAGGCCATAGCTACAATTTTGCATGTATGGGGCTTACAGAAAGTATGAATTTGACAAACCTCTGTACAAAATGTTGAGAGCAGGCATGTGATCACACTGGATCACGGCAGAGGAACTTCTACAAGGGTTGGTGACGTTCAGAAAGGAAAGATGTTTCCTGTAAGGCAACAAGTTCAGTCTCCCAAGGGGACAGGTGTGTGCTTGGTTACCTGCTGCATGTGTCGACACCTTTAGGAATTTGCCACAGTTGATCTTATTAAAAATAAGTTGGTGAACTCACAGCTTTAGTGGTGAAGTGAATGTTCTTGCATGGGTCAGCTGAATGCCTCAAATGATTCTCTGGAATTGAGAATTTTATACAGGACCCTTAATTCAGCAGAACTTCAGAGCAACCAAAGCTGTACTTCCAGTTACAGGTGCCTGCTCTTCTTTCTCTCTTCCAGTTTTCTGGGGGCTGCATGCCCGATATCCCACAGCCCATGGGGGAAATATGTCCTTTTCTGGAGAAATGGGCATGCAATGAGTATTTAATTTCTCTCAGCTGAAGGAAAAACCCGAAAAAAGCAACCACAACCCAGGTTTTGATCTTCCTGTTTCTACAGCATGGATTTGTTTTTCTGCATACACAGATTGCATGGTAGGGGGTTGCCGTTGTCTAAGCAACTTCTTTGGGATGGAATCCTTTAGAAAGAAAGGAAAAGAATCCACTTACTCTCCTGCTTTTGTAATCTCATTCCAGGGTTTTGGCATCATCTCCCTGTGTATCTGTTGTGCAGTTTAGAGAACATTTTACTCTGCCTTTGCTATCTTTATGCCCTTATGGGTTCCTTTGTAGGTAAAACCTCCTCCTTGGATCAAGTTCATTTCATTTGCTTTCCTCCTGAACCCTTATCTTCTTGGTTAAATAGAGTGCTGAAATAGTTGGCAAACTTTGAGCATCTTTAATTATCATTAGCAAATTGTTGAGAACACAGCAGACAATTGACAGTCTGGTCTTCAGAGTGCCATTAAAAGAGATTAGAAAAGACTGTTTGTGTGCGTTGTACAAATTTGTTTGTTTTCTAGCACTGAGAGTATAATGAAAATGTCCCAGCCAGACTGAGCTGTTGCCGTAGTACCAGTCAAAGCCTGGGATGTACGAGTGAGGCATCGTTGTTCTGGGTTACCCAGGACCTCTGGGTTACTGAGCCTGGCCCTTCTGAGCAGAAGGTTTGCAGGGCAGAATGAAATCCCAGTACAGACTGACTGCCCTGTCCCTGCTCAGCTTGCTGAGGAATGTCTGTCTACATGGCACTTGCAAGTGGATTATGATGCCACTTGTATATAATGACATCACTTAGTTATATAAATCAGTACTGTACAGGATGAGTATCTCAAGTGGATAAATGTAATATGTCCTGAAAAGATCAGTAAAAGTGCTTTAGTTAAGAAAAAACAGAAAACAAAAGTATGGTCTCTAACCTTCTACAGGGAAGTTTGAGGTAATGAGTGCTCAGCCTGTTCTCTGATGTGCAGGAGGTTAGGCCTGTTTATGTGTTTATTTTGTCTAATATAAAAATTAATTCTCATTTTACATGTGCAGGAACTCCTCTAAACATTTGCTGTCACTAATGCCTTATGCTTGAGGAGTTTCCCAGGATAAACCTCCCCAGCACTAGAGTGTGTACAGAGAATGTGGTGAAACAAGGGTCAGAAGGATGAGGCTCTGCTGCTGGCCATAGGTCTCCTGGCTCAGTTTAAATTGCTGTAGAAATCTTTCTTGTTATGCTTGCCCAACAGGAGAGATGCTGGAAGCATCAGCCTACACACTTTGCAGAAATTCATCTGGCTTTTCCCTTTGCGTTACCAATGTGTTTCTCACAATGAATTTGTCACTTCATTTTTGCAGTCACACATGAGTTTGAAATATTGAAGTGGAGCTTAACAAAATGTCTTAGATTTCTCACTTTCATCAAAATTTTGAGTGGTTGTATTTCAAATCAGTGATACTTCCTCTCAGGTTTCCTTGGAAATATGCAGACCTCTAGGAAACACTTAAAAATGTGCCAACTTCAAGCTTCTCAAGAAATCTGGTGGGTTTGATATGATTTCTCACACTGTTTTGCTGACAGATTCACAGTTGTCATGGTTGTGTGGATATCACTGTCCCAGCTCTGCACAGGTGGGTATTACAGTGTAAGGTGGAATTAGGGGGTGTCTGGAGAGTGTTTCCAGCTGCTCTAGGAATATGTGGAATATGCACTAGGATCTCTGATGCTGAGCTTTGCTCAGCTGAGCTGCCCAGTACATGTTACCACAGCTCATCTTATGAGACAGCTTGGATATGGAGGAGAGATGGTTCTCATTTCCCCACCTGTGAAGTGTTAAATGCTGTTTATAACAGAGAAGAGCTGAGAACTTTACAGGCCCTGCAAACCACCAAGTGATCATGTACATCACTGCCTGATTTTTCAAGTTACTCCTGAAAGGCATTCCATGTTAGAGACTGGAGCCTCCTTGCCAAAAGATGGTTTAGGGGCTAAAGTTTGACTTGTGTTCAAGGGAAGACTGGAAAAGTTCAGAAAGGAGAAATCCAGCCAGGGTTACCAACCACTAAAAATATCCCTCTGACTTGAGAAGTTCCTGGGCTGAAAATAGTTGGAGAGTGGAGGAATTTAAGGGAGAAGTATCCCACATCTGTGTGCTCTGTGTAGCTAATGAGACCATTGTTGAGGCTGCTTACTTAGGGAGGTCTTCACTCTGATCCAGTGCAGCAAACATTGTTTCTGTATACAACTTCTTTCTATTAATATAATTTTCTCTTAACCTTATATTCCAGTCTTAGTGAGTACTAAATTCTCAGATAATTTGGGTATGAATTATTTCACCCAAAGCTGAATGAACCCTTTGAAGCTGCAGACCACTGAGCATAGAAGGGAATCTAGGTTTCTTGCAAACATTTTACTTCCTTAAAAAGTACTATACTGCTGCAGAAAATAAAGTCTATACTTAGTGTCCCATGAATTGTGCCCCCTTTCCTGTGTAGCTGCCATGCTTTGGGCTCCAAGGGAAGTCCCTGGGTGAATCCTACAGAAGAAGTAGACAAAGCTGCTGTCTGCAGCTCTGTGTGGTAGAAGGGCAGCAGGTAACAAATGCTGAGCATCCCTTTAATCCACTTTGCCAGCCTAATATCAGTTAATCCACTGTTAAACCAGATGTGAGTAGGATGTGTGAGCAGCTACTGCAGTGACAGAGATGAGGGCACGTTTCCCCTTTGCTGACCTGCTGTGCAGGCAGGGACTCCAGCTGAAGATCTGAGCAGCTGCAGGTCTGTGTGTGCTTGCTGTCCCCTGGGAAACCACAGAGAGAGATGGTAGAGTGGCTTGATGAGACAATAACAACACAGGTGAAAATATTCTGTTTTCAGTCATGTCATGGTTGACTTAGGTGGAGAAACTGTAAGTGTCAAAACTTCAGAGGTGGGAAGAAGGCTCAACCCAAACAGGTTGAGAAATGAGTTTTTGTCCCTTCCTGCAGTCTTTAGCCCCATTGCTACAGCATATTTTTGCCCACGCCCTGGTGGAGCAGTGTCTGTTTTCATGTGGCTCTGCACGTGATGCAGTTCTTTGGTTCTTCCTCCTTTTGACCCCCTAATCAATTTTTTCCACTTTCATTTGGGAAGAAACAAAAGGTTCGGTGGGGAGAGAGAAGCAATTTCCTTTTAATTGCTTGTTTGTCCTTGTCTGTTCTCCCATCTTTTCAGATTTCTCGGAGCAGGGTTGGGAGTGTTTTGTCTCTCTTATTTTCTCTGGTACCGATGGAGTGGAATGACATTTTCTGCTTGGATTGAAACCAGTCACTTCACCAGACCCCCTTGAAAAAGCTTAATTTGCTCAACTAGTCAGTATTCCATCTTCGTTAAAAAGTCCCAGACTGGAATTTGGATTTAATCCTTTGACTCACATTTTTCCTTCTCTCCTTTGCCTTCCACATTCCCACTACTTTCCAAAGTACTTTCCTCACCACATTTTTTGATTGCTGTGCACTCAAGTTACCCTTAGCTCAGGAGGGAAAAAGACAGAAAAATACCCCCAAAACAAAAGCAAATAAAAAAGCCCCTCAGCAAAGTAAATAAATAAGTAGACAGAGAAAACAGGCTGCTAGTTCATTTTCTACTGCCTTTCCCTTAAAGCATGAGGTAATGCCAAACTATTCAGTGTGTGATGCAACTGCCTGATGGACATTCAGAGAATCCCAGCAGTGGCAAAAACAGTTTACCCAGTGCAAGTTGGCAGTGAGACCAAGTTCTCCAACAAGAGACTATTTAAAGCCACAATGTGATGCATTTTTAACATTTTTATCCAGCACAGGATTTAATTGCTCACTGAGAAACCACCTAGACATTTGTGCCTGGGTGTTTGTGACTGGAATTGTTTGCTATCTGTGGATTGTTTCAGAGCTGTTCAGTTGTCAGCTGCGAGACTGATGCAGGAATGAGAATTTGTTCCCTTAGCATTTGCTGCCTGAGGTGGTTCAGGAAGGGTTTTATGCTCTGGTCATGTCTTGCCTCTTCAATTTTTTTCTCCAGTTATTTCTTCCCAGCACCCTTTACCCTTCTGCCAGCTTGCACACAAAGGGTGGGAGTGGGTGGCATGGGAAGGTGTCCTTGGCTGTATTAGCTGCACCTAGAAATGAGAACCTGTAGCATGGAGAGCTTAAGTGTGGAAGTGAGGAAGGATGTGGAGGTATCTGGGGCATGGAATGAGGAACAGCCACAGCTCCTGACTCAGAGCCACCGGGATGCCTTGGCTGTGCAGATGAGCTTTGCACTCACTGCCTTTGCAGCAGCACAGCCACAGCACAGCTGACCTGGCAGAGCTCTGCAGCTCTCCCTCAGCTGTGCCCCTATGGATAATGCTCTAGTGCAGCCACTGTAGGCATTTGACCACAGCTCCTCTATATCCAGACACCTTGAAGGAGTGTCACTGCATCCAGAAATGTGTTACATACACTCCCCATCAACGGCAAACTGGGATCCTCAATCATCTCTGTGTTTCTGTCTTTAACGCTCACCTGGCTCTTGGGGTGACTTAACCTTACCAATTAAAACCCACTAGTGGTGAAAAATGTGTTGCATCAAAATAAACTCATTGTCATGTGGGACTCACAGGATTCCCAAACTCTGCTGAGTTGTGGCCTTGTCTGCCAAATGTTTTGACGTCTTTGGGCAGAAGTAGCTTTGTGAAAGTCAGTGAAGGATGCTGGAGCTGCACACACAGCCCAGCATCTTTATTTCATTAGAGCTATCCAGGCTGTTGAACCCCAGCAATATCTTTTCAGAGGTGTCAGCAGTGAGCTGGTATTTTCTGAAGCTAAAGCTCCAGAGTAACCCCTTTGTTTACCCGTGGGGGTTGTTGGAATCACTGTGTTCTCTGAAGTCTCGGTTTCCCCACCTGCTGAGAGGCAGCAGTGATGGTTGTCCTCCTTTGTGAAGCACTCAAAGGCTGCTGATCCTGGGCTCCCTGCAGGCAGGCACTGCCAGCTCCTAGGAGGCTGCTGTAAGCACTGATCATCTGAGTATATGGGAGACAGGAGGAGAGCCCAAGTAATTCCAGAAAGTCCCACTCCCAGTAGCCTCCCTCCCATCGCAGCACAACTTCGGGTACTCTTTGCTTAAGTATTAATTAACAAATGAGCCAATGCAGAAGCACTTAAATGACTGGTTTGGTTGGATTGTCCATTCCCTTGGACCTCCTAGGCTTTTTTATTCTTATTTTTTCCCTCTTTTTTTTTTTTTTTTAACCTTTTGAATCAAGTCTATATGTTCAATGTGGTGACTGTGTTGACATTGCACAATATAGAACCACCAGCTCCTGAATGGGATCCTTTTGCTGCCTTTGCATAGGAAGTCACTGCAGAAACACCTTGCTGGGACATTGCACTTGATGCCATCTCACTGCATGGCAGGAGTCCAGGCCAGCACCCAGGAGCGAGTCAATGTATAAGATTAGTTTAATCCTCTCTCAGAATCCTGTGATGGGGAGGGGAAGGACAATGACCCACGGCCAGCGTTTATTTTGTCCACAAGTTGAGCTTGAATAGGGAGGAGAAGGTGGTGATGGTGGTGAGGAAAGGAGAAGGAAAAAACCTTCCTGGAGTTCATTTGGTCTGGAGTGGTGCCAAGCCTGGGGGGGTGACTCACAAATGGGGAGTGAAGAAAAGGAGGGAAAGAAGAGTGGAATGATGATTAGAAATCACAAATGAAAGAATCTTGAAGAGGGGGGTGAAGAAAAAAAAAAACAACATAAAAACTTCTCTGCTTCTCTGAATATGTGTAGGGAGGAAAAAAATTCCTGGCCTTTTCTAAGAGTCCTATTCATTAGTAAATGCATTTGCCCTGCTGCCAAGGGAAAAGGAGCACCCTGAACAACCTCCTTGGGAGGCACCTACTGGCTCAGCCTTGGTGCGAGAAAAATACTGTGTCTGCTGAAGTTTCTCTTGTGTTCATATTTCTTACAGGGCTCTTTGGTCTCTAATCTCTTACTGGTGAACCTGCTCTCCTGTTTCCAAAGTCAGATGCTGTCTTTTGCTTCAAAACACTCAAGGCAAGGTCCATCCTCCCCCTGATGCTGTGACTCCCACACCCCTCGGACCGCTCTGCTGCCACCTCCTTCCAGGCACTCAGCGGGGAGCTCTCAGCATCAGTAGCCAGCTGCCATCCGCCTCTCGTCCTAGCTGAATCTTGCCTCCCTGGTCAGGATTTCAGCAGGAATACGGGCACTCGCCAGCCTCCAGCAGCAGCCCTGACCCCGGGCTCTGATTTCTCAGCAGCGGAGCCCCGGAGCCGTCTCGCAGCACAGCGGCTGCTCTTTGCTCCCTCCGGCGGTGTGCAGGGGCTCGGGGCAGCCTGGCTGTGTGGCTGGGATTTGAGCTCAGTGCTGCTCCGTGCTGCCGCCGCTGCCCGAGTGTCCCTCGGGATGGCTCCGGCCGTGCCGTGTCCGCCCGCTCCGTGCGCACAGAGCCCCATCTCGCGGCCGCTCCCGGGGACATTCCCGGCTACAGGGAATGACAGGGGGACACAAGTTTTGTCTTCTCAGGAAGAGCCAGCCTGGCAGTCCCGGGAAAACAACTCCCTCCTCCAGCGAGCAGCGCCGGGAGGAGGGAGTCTTTTTCACAGTGTCTGAACTCTCCCCTGGCTTTATCCCGTTTCCCCCAGTAAGGCACAGACCATTTTCTTTGAAAACATTGTGAGTAAGGATAGAAAATAATAGAAAATATATTATCTAGGAAGACTACTGGATAAAGGTAAAACCATCCTAGTCCCTGGTGTGGAACCCCAGGGGAGTGCAGATCTCTGTATGTGTAATGTGTGTGTGATTACTTTATTTTCCTTAAGCCAGATGTGATGTTTGGACTGGAATTCAAATCCGGATTTGAATTTCTTCACAGATCAGGTTTCTTTTGTTCAGGGACCCCATTTCAATTTGTGGACAGCTAGAGAGGCAGAAACAGATGTTCTCTGGAAGCAGCCCGTGTAATGCTGGGTCATTAGGTATCAACAGAAATGACTGAAATGCCACCTGTGAGTGCTGAGCAGATACAGTAACAGTTGTGGAAAACCTATTCTTTATTACGAGTCCTAGGAAGAGTAAGTGTTTAATCCAGTAGGACAGAATAAGTGTATTTGAAAACTGGAAGTGTAATTGATGTAGTCCCTGTTCCTGTGGTTCTCACCTCAGTGTGCCCTCAGTCAAGCATGATGCAAGCATTAATTTTTGCCTGTTCTTTAAAATTACTTTTCACTACTTTTTAACTCATCACCTGGGCTCTCTGAGGGTGTCAGAGCCGTGGGATAAGGTTTAGTGGGAGAGCTGTCTGATGGAAGAGAGAAGACTTCCCCGTTCTTCCCAGCCCCTGCCAATCGCCCTTGCTGCATTCCTTCTGTGCCCAGTCTTCACTGGCTCAGGATCCCGTGTATTTCCAGCTAAGGGGAATGAGGGCTGCAGGAGCTGTGTAATCCCAAAGAGGTTGTAGAGACTTTGCTGCCAGCAAACAAGTTGAGGTTCACTTGCCCATCAGAAGTCAGCCAGAGCCCCGGGATGCCCATCCCTGGCTGATGGCCCACGTGCAGTAACACTTCACTGCAGCACGTCAGAGTGTGACAACAGAGGCTCGGCTGTCCTGGGCTTTCAATTACTTCACAGGAAGCTATCAGGAAAGAAGTATTCCTGGAGCAGCCCATCAAGTCTAGAGTTTAATTCCTCTGTATATTTTTCTAAAGTGATCTCAGAGTATAACTCTGAAAAGTGGAAATCCAGGGGGTGAAATTGGCGTGCAGTGTAGAGTACGTGAAAGGGGTGAAGAGAGAATTCCATTTGCCTTACACTGCTCTGCTGCGTGCTGAGAGCTGCCTGGGGTAAACACAGGTTTGAATTGTGCAATGTGTCATTGGTACTCAAACCTGAATCACTCCTCTTGTAACTTTCTTGTGCAGGAAACACGTATTCAGGAATCCTTTTGCTCTACATTACATAACTGCAAGACTGACTAATGTTAAAATATGGATCAGATTCTATCAGAGTTTTACAACCCTTCCCAAACTATGTGCTTGGCTTGTCCTCATTTAGCATCCATATATTTGCTAAAGCACAATTCTAGTCAGTGAGGAATTGCAGGAAGTGCAAAGCTGCAGGTTTGTTTTGGGAACCATTTTCAGAAGCAGCCTTTATAGTCAGTGTAAAATTCTGCACAAAAACCGAACTGTAATTTAGTTCAAATGCTGTTATTTTATCTATAAGAAGATGTATAATTGTGATTACCCAGCTCACCCAAGGGAAACTGAGGCAGGAGCATGCATCCACTGTGTGTTAAGGCAGAGCAACAGACCCCTGGGAAGGACACTGTGACTTTAGCACTGCAAGCAACATTTTGCATTATTTAACTTATAAATACGTCTAACTGGGGACTGACTACATTTCCATCCCTGTTTTCCTGCTGCATTGTTAGACAGTCAGCTCCAGAGTGGGATAGTAGCTACACCTGTGAGTAACTTGGCCTTTTCTCTGCATGGCAATAGTCTGCTGTAATGTGTGTCACCTCTCCCAGATTCAGTGACACAAAGCATAATGCTTTCTTGGCATGCTAGGCACCTGCAGGCCTTCTAATCTGCCACGGTAATAAAGACTTTGCCTCCATCCAGCTCCAGTGAATGATGGGGTTTGAGTGCTGGGGCTGGCTGCAGATGCTTTACTTCATGTTTAGTGACAAATGTGTAACACTGTAGTGTTGCAATCAGTGTCTTCGATTGCTGTAATTATGGTCGGGTTGTTGCAGTGACTTGCCCTAAACCTGATCAAGTATTGTAAATGAAGGTGCAGCTCATTTATTGAGAAAGTTCTTTGACTGAAGTTTTTTTGAGTGTATAAAACACAGAGAATTCTGGTTTTAGGGTTTTTGTATTATTTTAGTTGTTCGATGGTAGTTTTTTGTTCAGTCAGGTTTTTTGAAACAGTCTTTCCTATATGCTTAGCAAAATTCTAGTGCTTGTTCAGTGTTTATTTATCAAGCTGCTTTTGGTGTGATTTCTCTTACAGCTGGCATTGGACTTTGTTCAGATTCCTGCCCTAACCAGCTCTGGAGGATGCTGCTGCTGTGGGGATGGCAAAGTGCATTTTTGTGTGCGTGTGTGTGTGTGCTTTACTAGGTTCTGTCCCCGCTGATGCAGCCTCTCACACATACAGGTTGTGTCACACTGGTGGGACTGTGAACTGTCTGTTGTAGCTCACAGGGGACACCCACCTGTGGGGTTATGAAGGTTTCCTCGTGTGTCAGAAGCTCTTGTGGGTGAATCCTGGCCCAGGCGAACAATAGCGGGAGTTTTGCCATTGACGTCAGCAGAGCGGCGATTCCACCCGAGGCCCCTAACGAGATGTGATGGACACAAACCAGAACTCTCCAACGAGCTGTTCTGTATCCCATTACTCACCTCCCACGCCAGCCCTTCTCCCTGCACAGCCCATGGCACAGCCTCGGGGTGTTCTGCAGCCTGTGTGTACTCAGAACATCATCTCTGGAAACTGCAGATAACGGCAGCACCTTGGCTCAGTGACATCCCTTCGTGTGCTGGCTCTGTCCTTGCTCAGGCTTCTGTATCCTCTGCTACAGAACCCTCTGTACTATGCTCTGTGGTTTTCCTGGTGCCCCTTTTGGGAAGCCCAGCTGCCAGCTCAGTCTTTATATTCCTTCCTCTCTCACTACAACAACTGCTGAGACAACCAGCACAGCTCTGCATCTGCCCAGCTGAATTCCACAAGCCTTTATTTGAAAAGCAGGTCATTGAGGGGTGGTTATAAGGGCTCAGATTGATTCTGAGAGGTTTTAAAGCCCTTCCCAAAGCTCATTAAAAACCTGCTGCACAAAGGGAGTTGCAGCTCTTTGAGGAATCATCTCAGAACTTTCACAGAAAGGCAGCATAATCTGAACTGCCATGTATTATTTAGGCTCGTGAGTGATGGAGGAAGAGAAGATCTCGAAATGCGAAGGGAGGTTCAGCTGAGGGAAATCATGTCCTGGGCTTTTGGCTGTTGAGGGTATTAAGCATTTGAAGGCTGTTAGCCTGGGGTGAACCTGTAGGCTACTGAAGAGTAACAGCATCTTGGTAAATTAAGAATTTCAGTATCAGTACATGGGAAGTGATCAGAATAGGCTGATGTAATTCCAGGAGCCTTCCACTGTGTGGCTGGACAGGCTTCAGGAGAGCAGCATTCTTTAAAACTGGAAAACACCTAGAATTAATTAATTGTGGGAAGACTTTCAGCCTGTGTTGAATCTGCACACATAAACAGACATGCTGTATTTTAGCAAATTTATTTTTCTGTTCTGTTTTCAGGTTTATGTGATTGATTTCAAATTTATTAGGGGTTGAAAAGCTGTCACTGGACAAAAAAAACTATTCCTTTGGTGCAGGCAAATGACTGTCAGTTTGATTTAAAGTCTGTTTTGAGTGAATGTTTGCTCCCTACAGCTCCTATCCAGGCAGGCAAACATAGAATTATGTGGTGGATATGCTAAATGTTTATTAGTTTTTCAAGGCTAACCACAAAGTGGAAATTAAAACCAGAAGTGGAATAAACCCTCGTTCTTGAGGCTTTCCCCTGACTAATGGCAGGAAATGTTTCTGGGCTGGTTGGTGATTCACTGTCCACAGCAGAGGCCCCTGTCCCAGCCTGTGGGTCGTGGTTGGAATTATCTGTTGGACTGATCAGATCTGGCACTTCCTGTGCCTCACCACAGGGTGCCAACACAAAGTCACCATTTGCCCTTGTGCTCTGAGCTCTGGTTGCAGCTCCGTGCCCAGCACATGGAGGCAGCAGGAATGCCCTGCAGAGCCCCAGATCCTGCCCTGTCCCACCCTGCAGAGAGCTGGGGCAGGATGGTCCTGCCTGAGCATCCTCCCAGTGCTGCCTCTCAGGCTGCAGAAGGGGCTTTGCCTCTGCAAAGCTGCTACACCCAAACCTTCAGAGGGATAGTGAGAGTCAAATGCAGGATTTTCAGCTGCAGAAAGTATCTGGATAGCATGGATATTCTCTTTGCTGCTCTGGGATCTCTGATGTGCAGTTTCTTGCTGGTTGCTCCTGCTGCCCTCCGGCAGAGGGACGTGGTCATGTGCAGACAGGTCCTGCCACTTTTGGCACACAGACACTGCCACTTTGCAGCTGTAGTGCTCTGTGTTGCATGCAAAAGCCTTTTCTTCCTCAAGAGGAAGAAGTTTCAGATTTCATTTCATAGTCACAACAATGCATGCCAAAAGGATCAAGAACCTAATGGAAAAATCAGTCTTGGAAAACTGTTTATGTGGAAAGGGTTATTGTCACTCCAGAGGGTTGGTCTGGCTTTGCTTAGAGCTGGTGGTACTTGAGACTGATGGAGCACTTCACCAGAGCAGCAAGATTAAGGCACTGAATTTAGATTTCTCCCTTTGCTCACAGGTGAAAGGCAGAGGAAAGAAACTCTTTCAGGGGAGAGCAGCAAGCTGAGAATTTGCTGCTTGCCAGCATCAGCTCTGAGAGGCATTTGACCAAAGTAAAGGAAAACTGGCACTGGCAGATGTCAGCTTTGCACTGGAGAGAGCAGAGTTGCCCCCTTTTTTTTTTATTTTTCATTCCCTAATTTGACTGGTCAGGTTCCCTTCAGTCCCCAAAGCTTTTTCATTAAAAAGCATTGAAAGGCAAAATGACAATTCTGTTGCCATTTAAATCAATGTTAGACCAGAGGTATGTTTGGGGACATTTTCTTCCAACCTTCACAGTTTCAGCTTTCCACATGGTAAAAGATCTTTTCAACTGAACCACTACAATACTTCTTCTATTGTTTTAGTACCTGATAAGGTGACCATTGCTGTGCCTCTCTGATATGTTTTATTCTAAATTACTGGGTAGTCACTTCTGAGTTTGCAGCATCATTTTGTCTAGAATATAAATGAGCTGTTGTGTGGGACTATCTTATTCACTAGAGGTTTTTTGCCCCTTGATAAATTGAATTACTCAATTGAACTTAACTTGGTTCTTGCCTCACAAGTTTGCATTTTAAAAGAAGATAAGCCAGAAAGGAATGAAAAATAAATGGAAGCAGAAACTCTGTTAACTGTTCCTGGGATGTTTGCAGGCAGTTCTTAGCCTTTTTCCTCTCCATAAGTAGGAATGTTTTTTGCTATGAACTACATCTTCACAGTGCCTGGTGCAGGTTGCATCTCCCAGCCCTTTGCTGAGTGCTGAGGCACTGGAACCCTTTGTTGCTTCTTTTCCAAGTGACAGTGAGCTGTGTTCTCACTGTGATACTGTGATGGAAGGTGAAATGTGTCCGTGTGTCTGGTGAGCACAGGATTGCTGCTCTGTCTCCTGGGCTCTGCCAGTGATTTGCTCTGCCTGCAGCAGGGTCCTCACCCCTGGATTTCACAGGGAAGGAGTACCTGGAAGAGAACAGCCCAGCAGCATGGAGGGAGTCTTGCTGAAGTCCACAGTGCGTGACTGACACCAGTTTTCATCTATCAAACAAAAAAATTCTCAGCTACTTTGCTTAAAGAATCACTACGTCTAAATTATAAAGGACTTTAATTTCATATCTTAGAAGAATTGCTTTAGTCTGTTTTCTTACTGAACTGCCACGTCTAAGGCAAAAACTATCAGGTAAAATATATTTTTAAGAAAACAAACAAACCAAAAAGCAAGGCAGAGCTTTGACATATTTAAAGCAATCACAAGCAACAGTTTCTTTGGCATCAGTTCAGGAAATTGTTGTGACATGTTAGTGACTTACAGTGGAAAAATCCAGGTCTGGGAGAGAGAGGGTGATGAGATAAATGTATGGTTATGATGGAAACAGACCTTGTTAACAGCGTGTGGCATTTGTGTTCCCCTTGGATCACTGGTGTAGGATCAGAAGCTCTCCAGTGGGAAACACAGCTGCAGTTTTTCAATGAACACCTGACAACACTTAGTTTCAATGACTCTTTTTCTGGCTCTATTGCAGGCCGTGTGTTTTCTTTTGGGCATCTCACTTGGTCTCTCAGTGGTCCATTTCCCATAAAGCAGGGACCTTTGTCCTCTTTTATGAGCCTCTGGGAGGATCTGGTGAGGTTGGAGTGGATTCACCAGTGTGGAACAGCAACACGTATGTGCAAATCGCTGTCTTGTGTCTAACTCAATTCCCAGAAAAGGTTTCTTATGGAAAGGCAACAAAGCTCAAATATGAGTTGGCCAAGAGGGGTCTGGGATCTGCAGCACTGGAAGTATCTGGATCAGGCTGACTTCCTAGGATTCCCTTGTTTAATCTTGGACTCTGTGGAACTGAGACAAATAGTGATAAGCACAATGATGCCATGCCCTCGGGGTTTCCTTCTATTACCATGGAACACTTCACAAATGGATTGTCTTGAAATACTGGGTTTCCTTCTTGTAAACTGAATCCATCACAGGTTATTTATCACCATCAGGCTTTTTTTTGTGTATTTGAGACTTTAGTCACTAAGTAAATCCAGTGATTAAAGAACTCTGTACTGCTGCAAACTTCTTCATAACCTGATACTATTCATATCTTCAAGGTCATGCCTCCCTTTAATAACAGTAATGCCTGCAATCAAGGAAATGCAAACAGAAATTTTAGCCATTAGAGAAGAAAATATTGATGAAAAGTTCATTAATCCCAAGGCTTTCATTCAAGTTTTGGCTAAAGATTCATCTTCATCCTCTTTTTAGTTGAATGTGTCCCCACCCTGACTGTGACAAGAAAATCAGACAGGCTCAGTTCAGAATTCCAGGTAGACTAAATTAAGTATTTCTTGAGTATCTAATTCATCCAGAAAATAATTCCTTTGGCCTCATCACTAGATGGACACAATATGAGAACGTTGTAACTCAGCAAAACCCAAGAGGGTCTTCCAATAACCATTGTCACTTTGGTTCTGACCATGGACTTATTTCTTTATTATGATCATATTTTTATCTCCAATAATTAGTTTATAGTTTCTGCTCTGCAGCTATTGTGAGGAGCTTGAAGGACTGCATAATAATTTCATATTTTCTGCATCAGAGCCCCTATCTCAAGACATTCAGTTACCTTCTGTCTTAGCATTACATTCTAAAGCTGTATCAGTTTCGATGCAAACTCTGGTAATGTGGATGAGGTCTCTACCATACAATGTGTGGAAGTAAATAAATATGCCTTAAAAAAATAAAATTAAAGTTTGATTAAGAGCAAAGTCTGAAATATCATCAGTATTTCCTTGTGTTTAGTTGTGTGTCAGGGCTGTTCTTGTTCCTTTCAGCTTTGGTACAATCAGTTCCTGTATGTTATCCAACAAATTTTAGGGGATTATAGGAAGTTTCAGTATCAATAGACAACATCTGGCATTCATGTCTGCATGAAGTAGGATCTGTTCTGCAATTCAGGAGAGCATCATTATAATATTTATTTCACAAATATATATGTCTGTTCATCCTCAGTAATTCTGCAGGGATATGCACTGTTTTCATTGTGTTTTTCAAGTTGCTGTGGTTACAAGGAGATACTCCACTTATTATTTTCCATGTGCCAGATCTGTGCCCTGGCTATTGGCCCAATTCTATGAGGTATTTAATACCTCCTGAAAGTGTCAGAGTGCTGTCAACTCATACATAAACCAAAAGTTACTGAGGTCCTTTAGTCAGCCTCGCTGTTTGTGTGTCTGCTGCCGAACATGGAAGATTTCCAGTTTGAAGCTCCTCTTTGGCTGCAAGTGATGCAAGTGTCAGCCTGAGCAGGGGCAACATGTGGGAGAAATCAGGTGGATTGGCCTCTCTAACAAGAGAAAGAGGGAAATCAGCTTCCACCTTTAATATCTAGCAGTTCTTTGTTTCTCCGGGCTTTGTCCCATAATCTGTACCTGGATTTCTTTGGCAGAAGACCTGAAAAGGTAAATTGTGTAGGAGCTCTGCATTTAGAGCACACCTGAAATCCAGAGGTAAGCTTTTCTGAGTGTGGTCTTCTTACCTTTGGTCCTAGTACCATCTGCAGTAACTGCCCTGGGCACTCAGGGTAAATTGGAAGAGGTATTTGTTCAAGTCACCCCATTTCCTTTTGCTGCAGTTGAACTGAAGCTGCTTATCCCCTTTCTGCAAAGCTTCATGTGCTTCCCCTGACATGGGTCCTTTCTCAGCAGTGTAGGGTTTACTGACAGCAGCTGTGGCTGGCAGAGCTTCTTGGGAGTTAAATTCTGCCATACCCAGGCACACAGAGAACTGTATCAACAAAGACATTTTCTGTGGCAACACTCCACTTCCACTTCGTCCTGCCAGGCACTCACTGCCCACTGCTCAGGGTAACAATTGGCTGCAAGACCCTCCAGCTTTGTCTGTGGTCAAAGTGAGATCAAGTCTTCAACCAAAACAAGTTCTGCTGCTGCCTGCAGGATGTTTTTCTGTCAGTAGTGCTGCTCCTTCCTAGCAAAGGCTGGCACTCAAACCACTCTGCACAGTACGTGCCTCTGCTGGGCCAGAGCAAACTGGAGAGCAAAACTGCTGGATGCTGGGACTGGCAACTGCTGGGCATCCTACCCCCACTCCTTTTACTTTCTGCAAAGCCTGTGAGAACTTTTAGGTTCAGATTTCTGGAAAAGTCAATATTGATGCCTATTCTTTCTTTCTGTGCTGTGGGGCTGGATTTCACTGGGATCTCTTAAATGCTAAGTTCTTGTAACCCCTAAGGAATATGCATGAATAATGAGGTGTAGCATACCCTTTGGAGTGGCACCAGACAGTTAATGGCCTCACAGAGCTTTGGGGTGTGATGAAAGAATCTGACTTCTGACTGATATAATTCACAGTTCTCTTAGTGCCTAACATCGAGCTTGATCTCAGTCTCACACTTAGATGTGTGTATATGAAATAAGCATTGTAAACACAAATGTCACCAGAAATGGCAGAATCGCTTTCTTCCCATTGATCACTTTCCTGTGCAGAACAGCTTCATGCTGCAAGGTGGAATAGTGATTCTCAGTTGTGTAAAACTCTACAGTATTTCCCTTTCAAGAGATTGCATAAGTGCCTTGATAACCTGGCAAATCCAATAACGGGGAACTCTTGTCCTGCTCAGAAATTGCCACACTGAGGTCCCATCTAGTCCTGTACACCACAGCCTGCAATACATTTATTTCTGAAGTCCAAGAAACCCTGCAGTGGACAGCCATGGAATTAGTTATGTACAGCTGAAAATGTATTTTTGGTGAGATGTTAATTTCTGAAAGTGTCCTTTCCAAGTTTTGCTATTGCAAATCTGCTATTAATCTTCATTAGTACAGATTCAGTGCTTTGGGGAGCTATTTAAATGAATGATACTTTTAAAACTCTTATGGTGGAGCAATTAGAGAAGTACTGGTTTTCTGATAGGACACACCTGAATGCTGTTTTTCATTATCATGGGAGGGAGGGGAACCTGTGCTTGATAGTGAAGATTCTGGGAAACAGAGAAGCTTTTCATTCTTTTGTGCATTGGGTTTCTTTTGTAACTATTGGGAAATCACTTGAATTTGGATAAATGCTCACATTGCTGTGACTTGACAAATTATTGCAGATCACTGAGTCATGATCACTGTCTTGATGCAGGTGCTCAGCTCGCCCTCTGTGTAGGGTCTTTGCACTTGCCTTAGTGAAGCTGCCTTTATTGGTTTGTTGTTTTGGTTTTTTTTCACCTCAGATTTTACAAAACTAAAACCCTGCTTTTCCACAGACGGTAACCAACACCAAGGACTGGCACACAGGGATAATTTTATTCAGAAATTAAGGTGAGTGCTTTAAAAAGAAAGTTCCAGCTGCTATGGAAGGGTAGAGCAAAGCCTGGATTTAAGAAAGAATTTGCTGTATTTTCATCTTGTCCAGTGTATTTTATTGTCAGGCTCAGTTGGAGGAAGCACTGGGGGCACAGAGGTCCTGAACTGTAAGATTGGTGGCTGTTCCAGATTAGGTAGATGATCTTAGAGGAGTCACATCCCATCCCTTTGTCTCCATTTCTGGTGGATAATTACATCCCACTGCTGTGAAGTGCAGTGAGACCTTCCAGCAAGAGGTGTCATTATGATCTTTATAGCAAACATAGCATGTACTGCCTCACAGGTGCTGCAGCTCCCAGGGCCTGGAGCTCTTCATGGACAGGACACAAAAATTATCCTCGAGCTATCATCTCTTGCTTCCAGTTCAACCTGATTTCCTGGGTATTTGCATGGGAAAGAATGGGCTGGGCTTAAGTGCTACACAAGTTAGCTGAGATCATGTCTGGGGAAGGCACATGTTGAATAAAGATCACCAGTGTCACGTTTGGTTTCCGTGGTGATCCTACAAATAGCAAAAGCAAGCCAAAGAAGATTGCACGAGAGCATTAAAACTGCTTCTCTCCAGTCCTGAGGATGTGGCTCTGTCCACTTTGGCATGCAGGTGTAGCTTCAGGAAAGCATTAAACGTGACCATGGCAGCAGAGCAGCACAGATGGTCCAGCTGCTGCTGAGTCCCCTGAGCCTGGGGCCTCACTCCTGTCTCCTTGAGATTTGGAGATGCACAGAGGAGTTTGTTGTGGTACTTGTTCTCTACACTCCCATCCTGCAGGAGAAAATAACACTCTTGAGAGTCCACAGTCTGGTAGGATGTAGGTAAAGTAGAGTGAAATTAGAAATATGCAGGAATAAAAGCATGGATAGATGGCATTAGTCTAAGTCTTCAAGAGGTTACAATACCATGATATCAGCAATTGTTATTTCAGTACAGTTTTTAGTAATTAAAAAATTTTTGTTGTTGTAAACCCTGCTCCAAGTTGCCACTCTTTACTTGAGAAAGTAAAACCATTTCTATGAACATGTGTTTTGATTGGTTTGCATTCTAAGCAAAACAATCAGGAGATTTTATCAAGAGACATAATTTCTAGTATAGCCACTTACAGATGGGGGAATGATGTGGAGTTGGCAAAAATGGGAAAATAGTGATTTCAGGTGATGCCAAGGCTGGTAAACTTTCAGTTGCATTTCTGTCCATTTCAAGGTGATTAGCCAAAAATAGAAAAAATGAGCGAGAGAGACCTTAGCCTCATAGGGAATCTGTGTCAAAACAGATCACTCCCATAAAAAAATCCTTTTTAAAACTCCCCCAATGTTGGAGAATGCTGCCAAGGAGTTGATTGGGCTATTGTGTACCATGCTGAGCACCAAGGTAGAGACCTGAGGTAGCTCTGAACAAGCTGTTGTGCCTGTGTCACACAGCACGGTGTCACACAGAGCACGGGGCTCTGCCACATCAGCCTGGCCTGGCAGCAAGTGGCTTCTCCACGTCTTTCAGCAGTCCTGATTCACTGATGTGTTATTCCACATTCATCTGCTGTGGGACTGTGTCAGCCCCACATGGAAGTTCCCTCAACCTGAGCATTTTTCTCTCTGATGTGGACCAGTGGTGGTAGGGAGGGTTGGCCAGGAGAGATGAGTGTGGCCAGTGACTGGGCTTGTTTGGGGGAAAGTCATCAGCACGTGGTGAGCTGAACTGTGTGGAGCCAAGTGGTAAAACTGTGAGGTCTCCAGGAACAAATTCTGAGCCCAGAGCTCAGAACTGGGCAAGGTGCATGGGGAATGTTCAGTCAGGTCAGATGGGAGTGAGCCTGATTGCACCCCAATTTATACCAGCACAGAGGGGGGAACAACCCTGGGCAGCACCACCTGTGACCCCTGTGACCCAAGCTGGTCTGTCACCCACATCACACCATTTTTGTGTTCTCATGTTCTTTGTAGACCCTCCTGCTCCCTTCTTGGTGGGTGTACTGATCATCTCTTCATTGTGAGAATGAACTAATGAACCTATTACCAGAAATTCTGATGATGGTTTGGGGAAATCAATGAAATAAAGCAAGGCTGTTAGCACACTACCTTGGAAGGTCACTGCTAACAGAAGGAATCATTTTCCTCTTGTCAGTGGTATGGCTGGAAGCTGTTAATGTCATGCAGCACTGTGCTGCATGAAATGAGTGATGTGGAACTTGCCAAGTTTTATTCCAAGGGCTGGTGTCTGTATCATAAACCTTGCCACTCTGGTAAACTAATGGGAAGGAGGGGAAAAGAATTTTTATACAATATTTATGTGTGGTTGGTGTTTTAGCAAATTCTCTGGTTTTTTATATAAACTGAAACACCAGTGGTGCAGCCTTGGGTGTTCAAACACTGCTGTTCTCTGCCAATGTAAGTACAATCCAGGTGTATTAGGCAGGTGACCTGTGGGGGTAGGGATGTTTTCATGCTGCTGTACAAGGAGCTGGTGAAATATCTGGAAGTGGAACTGCGGTGCTCTGCAGTAAGGCTCTGCAGTTTATTTGAGTGCAGGCTGGCAGTGTTTAGGCTGTTCTAGAGGTCTGAGCAGGCGACTTGGGCTGTGAGAGCAAAGAGCCTGCCATGTTGATTGTCACAGTGCCTGGGCAGCTCCACCAGAGCCCTCTGCGTGCCACTGAGCGCTGTCCCCGCTGCCCTGCGGGGCCTTTGAAGGGGCCCAGACCATTTGGAGGAGAACCAGGAGATACTGCAGGAATGCCCCAGGGGCTGTCCTGCCAGCCTAGGGAAATAAGGGGCAAGAGAGCCACTGAGATCAGAGCTGGACTGAGCTGCTGAGCTCTCTCAGGCTGCAGTTGCAGGACAACCTCCTTGGAACCTGGCGAGCCGTGTTTGGGCAGTCTGCTGGGCTTCCTGCACACCTGTGTGTTCTCACTGAGCATCATGAAAGCATTTTGGCAAGCACCACAGGTAAAAGGTCCCTTCTGTTACTAATATTCTTTTTCCTGCATTTTAATTTAATTTCCCCTATCATTCCTTCTTTTTCCACTGCACATTTCCCCTTGAAAGCTAAGGTTGCATGAACGGATGGATATTTTCCTCCCCAAGTGCATGTAGCCTTTTCTGCTGTTTGAAGAAATGAACATTTGGGTTGAAGTGCACCTGCAATTCCCATTAATGTAGCAAAGTGAAACCAATCCACTGGTGGAAAGAAAGAAGCTCTGAACTCCCTTCCTCTGACAACAGATCTTGTGAGGAAAAGAAAAAGCCCCAGAAGATGGCAAGGAAATCTGCTTTCTAATCCTGGGCAGTCTGTAGGGTGTATGGAGCCTGCATGCCAGCAGGAGCTTTGCTCTGGAAAGGAATGCAGTGCAAACCCCCACAATTCTTTTAAGTATTTAACTTGTACTGGCATCACCCATAGGTATGTGACCCAGATGGATGAGCTAAAAACTTCTGCAAATGAAACTGTGTACATTAAAGCTGTATAGGCTGGAGGAAAAGGAAAATTGGGGATGGGGTGAGGGGAAGGAAGTGCCTTCTTGAATTTAGATCTGCTGTTGAATGGTCAGGAGGTTAGCAAGCAACTTTTGCTGTGGTTGTTCATGTCCTTATCAGCCATGTAGGGCACTTTATATCTTGCCCTACAATTCCATTTTAGGATTTCTGTTTGGATGGAAATATGTTGCATACCAGTGAAGAAGTCTAAAACAGAGAGGAGGCACACAAAGAGGACCAATGGTGATTTTGCTGCTTAATAGTGCAATTCTGGGGTGTAATTCTGGTCCCCCAATCCAGTAAAAACAAGTTAAATTGCTACAGAATCTGTGCATGAAGAGCAAGTGGAAAACAAAAGTTTTAAACAGTTTAAGTCCACTGTTCCAGTCAAATTATTCTTAGCAAAGTGAGTCAAGTTATTTATTAAGAATGTGTTTTGTGAGGAAATATCTCCTCTGTTTTGTCCTCGTCTATCTGTTCTTTCCCGGTACACTTGGTTTTTGCCAGATAATTTGGACAAGCACAGATGCAGCGTTCTTCTGCTCTTGTTCATGTAAGCTGATCCTTGTTTGATGTTTGTGGCATATCCAGATGATGGAGTATTTTCCTCCTTTCTGAAAGGAGTGACCAAAGTGCTGGTAAGGCTTACAGAAGAACAGTGTAATTTGGGTGAGGAATATGACAGTCTCCAAATAAGACCATGGGTTCCAAGTGTTTTGCATACTGTGTCCTGTTAGTGAATCAAGAACTGAAAAGTTACTGGGGGCAGCAGGGGCTGGAGGAAGGATGTACATACTGTGCCATGTAATGTATATCTGGGCTTTGCCTTCCAGTAAGGCTTCCCCTTCCTGCTCTCTTAACAAGATTGTGAAAACCCACCTGGTGTTTAGGTGTCTTGCTGGCTCAGGTTACTAAAGATAAAATCAGTGTATAGACAAGTTTTATCCAAAAGGGTGGATCTATTTTGCTTCGGGTGCTGCAGGAGCTGACTCATGAGGAAAAGACAAAAGGAGTTCAGAAAGAAGATGGCACCAAACTGATTACAAAGTGGCTACAGAGAATCTTCTGCAAGAATTGCAGGAAATAGGAATCTTAAAGTATTAATTGCTTAAAAGCCAAAGTAAAGCCAGAAGATGACAGAGGAGATAACTGGGTGCAGCACTTGTCTGTTCCATGGTACAGATGAGCCAGTGTCTCCCCTGGCTGTGGGGAGCTGCTGGAGGAGACTTCTGGGAGAACCAGTTCAGTCCCTGCTGCTGCTGCTAGGTACAGGCAACTGTTCTCTCTGTGGATGTGCCATAAATGTGGAAGAGTAATTTTACTGCTAAAAATACTAAAATCTTCCACATGGAAGAAAGGGTTTGACTTTTTTTTTTTTGGTGTTTTAATTGCTATTTATTTTTCTCATTGTGCCCTAAATATACATAGCACCATCCAGCTGGCTGAAACACAGAGCAGAATGAAATATCTGCCCCATCTGTAAAGGCACAAACCTATAAAGTGCAGATGACAGACTGAAATTTCAAATCTCTGCTCTGTTCATATACATGGAAGTTTTACCATTGGCTTCAATGAGATCAGAACCAGGAATTGGCTTACATGAAAGGGGTCTTTGCCAAATGAGCACAAGCACATGAGTCAGAAGTTTTGGGTTGATTCCTGATGTTCCCACTGTTCAGCTGATTTGTTCATTGCTTTCAGCCTCAGTTTCCTCTATTTATCAGTGCTTAATAGGCCGAGAATATCTTGCCTAATTACTAATTTAATTAGAATAACAAAACTCACTTTGCATCTACTACTGGTTTGAAAAAGGCTTTTAAAACTCCACAGTAGGTGCAATTTGGTTGGCATAGAACCTGTTTGCATCATGAGCATTATCATCTCTGCCATGACTCTGTTATTCCTTACCATTGTGTCTACACAAACACCATGGCATCATTTATGTGCAGATGTTCAGGTACAAAGAAGCTGCAGTCGCTGCTTGTGTGTCTGATTTTCTAGAGAAGGGATGAGAGCAAGGAGCTCTCCATTTCCCCACAGATTGTAGGTTGGTTTTGAGAGGTGTCCAGCTGCAGAGGCTCTGCAGCCACAGCTCCCAGTGAGGCGAGGTCACCCCAGCAGGGCAGTGGCTGTGGTCAGCACAGACACCACTGTGACCATCTGAGGGCTGGAACCATCTGCACGGCTTCCTAGAGAAAGCAAAGAACCCACTCAGTGGTGTAACTTGGTGTTATTGTTGGCTGGTTCAGCTTCTCTCTCAGATGCCATCTTTGTGCTCAGGGCAGGGTTTATCAGAGTGAATTGCTGTGGTTAGAGTGCAATGCACAGGACAGCGGAGTTTGTGTTAATAAGGCAGTACTTTAGTCATTGTTGCTGATTGATTCAAGCACAGCATCTCTACTATTGAGATAGAAGCACTTTTTTCTGGACTCCAGAGGCTTTGTGTCACACTTCAAAAGCTTTATTTTCCTATTTTTTTTAGCTTTACTATTCAAGATCCTCAGATCTCCTGCCAGGCTTAGATTATCCTTTTTTAAAATATTTATTTGCCTTCCCATTTAAACCATCCATTCATCCAGTTTCCATAAAAGCCCTAATAACTATTTTAAAGTTTTTGTTCTTGCCTCTTTCCAAACCTATAAATGCTGGTTTGAAAACCCAAGCTGAGTTCTGTGCAAATAATCCTCTCTACCATCTCTTCTCCTCTGGTTACAAGAGGGTCCTTCAGTGTTTTGCTTCCCAGCACTTGTTAGCTATCAGTGGTTCACATGCCTCCTGTTTGTGGGAGAGGGGGAGTAGATGTGGCATATAATCCACCTGACAGAGGAAATATGAAATATGATGGTTGTGGCAAAAAAGGAAAATAGCAGCATTTAAAGTAATTTGAAACACAGTTGCACTCCAAAGGTGCCTTTTCTTTCTGCCTTAGTGCAACCCCACTTTCATCAAGTGGGAGCCCCTGAGTGAGGAGAAAATTCTGCTGCCCAGCAGCTCTCAGCTTTTGTGTGGCAAATACAAACCCAGCCCACACCAGTGCAGTGAGTGCTGCTCATGCGTGGGGAGCCCTGAGGGACTCGTGAGCTGCCCCCAGAGATCTGAATTCAGTCTTGGGGTGTGTTGGGTGGACGTGGTGAGAGGAGACAGCTCTGCCATGTCCAGGGGCTGGCAGGTGCTGCTGTGCAGCCTGAGACAGCGTGCAGGGGGAAGCAGTAGGGACATTCCAGCAGAAAATCAGTGCCTTGGAGACAGGGGAGGTTCTTTGGATGAGAAGTCAGCCCTGTTATCTTTTTCCTGAGATTAAGACTTGGCATTGGTCTGCCGAGGTGATGTCTGCTTGTTATGGGAAAGTTTTGTTCTTCTTGTCAAAGAGCAGAGCCTTTCCTGCAAAGCTCATCCCTTGGAGATTCTTCACTACACTTGTAGCAGTGATGGTGTGAGCTAAATCATCATGGTATGAGGATGCAGAGAGAGCTGGCACGGATTTCATGACAAGTCTGTCAGGAGAAGGTTAGAATCAGGCTGTTCCCTTTTCCTTGTGTTGGCTCTTTGCACTGTGAAGGTGCTGGAGCCAGCACCTGATGGCAGTGGAATTGCCTTTCCAGAGTCATTTAGGCTGGAGCAGACCTCTGTGGCCATGGAGTCCAACCTTTGCTCAAACACCACCATGCCAAATAAAGCACAGCACTAAGTGCCATGTCCAGTCGTTCCTTGAACACCTCCAGGAATGATGGCTCCACTACCTCCCTGGGCAGCCCATTCCAATGTTTAACAACCCTCTTCATGAAGAAATTCTGCCTGTTTGTGCAGCCATGGACACCAGATTTACTGTAGCTGATCATCCATTACTGTAGCACACACCCATTCCAGGCCCTTCACAGATGCTCAGACTCACTGGTATCACAAGCAGGAGGCCAGACCTGGAGCTGTGGAGCTCAATGGAAAGAAATCCATATGTCTTCAGAAACTTTGGATCTGCACCAGACATAAAACAAAATCTTCCCATATACTTTTTCTGTGTAGAGACCAAGTGGGGCCTCTGGCCAACATCTGAAAAACCAGGGCCTAAAATTAGACCCCTAAAATACCAAGAGCAGTGAGTGGTTCCAACTGATACCAAGTTAGGAAAAAGGGCCTGAAATAAACAGATTCTTCAGTAACCAAGATCCTGTTTTTGAGACAAGTGCTCATTCTCACAAGTCAAAACATCAAGAAACCAAAATAATGAAAACATCAAATCAAATCCCAGAAAACCAATGATATTATCAGCCAAAGCATGTCTTACTGAAATGTTTTCCAAAATTCCTCTGAGAGTACCAGTGAGCCGTGAAGAGGATATTGCTCTTTTCTGAAGTATCAAATTGGGGGTCTTGGAACACTCCATTTATGTGACAAATCTGTTCTTCTGTTAGGTCATGTATCTGCTCTATGATTCTTCTGTCTCTTGTGAAATTTCTTCCTTTTCCAGGCCTATGCTATTATATATATTCAAACCTTTTTTCTGCTGTCTTCAGGACTTTGTGATGGTTGGTGTGATAATTTGTCTCTTTTGGCAGGTGAAGAGAGGAAGCCCTTAGCTTCAATAAATACTTTGTCAAGAGAATAAGGTTCATGTCCAAGGACTGTCTTGCTTTTAGAGGTGTGTGCAGACATTGCTCAGTGCAACCTTGTTCCCTGGCTAAAACTGCTGGGAGTGCTGAAATATGAACATCAGAAAACACTAATAGGAATGACAGCACTCCTGAAAATATCTCTGATTTCCTTAGAAATGCACTTGAATCTGGTCTTCAGCTCTCTTCTTAGTTTGTGGTTTTGTTCCTTTCTGCATGTGATGAAAGTGGCCATGGTACTGCATTTAATATTATCTCCATGTCTCAATGAGAAATATCTATTTCACCAGTTCAGGATGAATGACTAAGCAATAAGATATAAGAAGCCTTACAAGATGATTAGCTCTCTCTTTTTTTTTTCTTTAATTTTATACATAATTGTTACAGTGGCTTGAGCACCTAGCATATATTTATTGTTGTGCTTCAATTGTATTGTCCCAGAAGCCTTTTGCTGGATCTTGCTTTTCAGCCAAGATCTCATGGTACAGTTGCACAACCAGCAGACAGCTTCTGATCCAGGAAATGAGGCTTGTCCTGCCACAGAGGGAGGGAGGACTCACACCAGCCTCATTCATGCAGTTCCCCAGAGAGAGTGCATGGAACAGTGCAGGCTGCTTTGTGCATCAGCCAATTTTTTTGGTGTGTATCTGGAGAGAAATTAGGAGAATGAGTGTGATTAATGGCTTAGTCCTCAGGTTAAAAAAAAAAATTATATAAGTGACATCTCTAAGAACATGAAATCCACATGTTAAGGGCATGTCAAGGAAGCATGTTAAGGGCACCCTAAAAAAAACAGCAAAGAAAAAAGATGTCTCTGTGGCTGTTCAGTACCAGAAATCCAGAAATACAAAATCTTTTCAGTCTTTTCTGCAGTCTTTTGTTGTTGTTTCTTTCAATTCTGACCATGTGTGTTTCCATTGGATACCATATCACCAAATTGCCCTGCTGTTGAATTTAGTATTTTTTTGTAAATTAGAGATGGGGTAATTGAGAGATGTTTTAAAAACTTTTTATTTTATTTTTTAGTTTTATATGAAGGGTAAGGTAATTTCTCCAAAGTATCTAGTCTTATTTGCAAGACCATCCTTCGAAACCTTTTTCTCCATTTCTCTCTTTACAGTATCCGTCCTATTTGATAACATTTCTAAGTCAGCATTTCTTATCTCAAAGTTCACATACAAATGCATGCTATGTGAGCCTTCTGTCAAGCTCTAGGAATTCTCTACAAATCCATGTCCCACACCGTGGCCGCTGCTGGTGGGGCAGACGAGACAGAGCAAAGAAAACAGAGCTGGAGTTCTGCCAGGGCAGCAGAAGTGCTGCACAAAGCTGAGAGGGAGCCTGATCATCCTCAGCAGCAGCAGCAGGGTTTTCTTTTGTGACAAGGTGTCTGAACAAGGACTGGGTTTCTCCCAGCACTGCAGTCCTTGGTGTTGTCCATCCTCTCTCTGTAACTGGAGAATTCCCTAGTTCCTGTGCCTGGGGAAAGGAAAGAGGATGAAGCTTCCAGAAGCCCTGCTGGCAGCTTGCTGTGTAGTCCAGTGAAGAGGGAGGTGGTCAGAAACCAGAGACTGGCACTGCTGCAAATCCCCAGATAGACCCTGACAGAGGGAAAGGGCCTTTTGCAAGGCTCCACATAATAAAGCCTTTTCCATTTGAAGTTCAAGTGCAGTCACAGTGGCAACAGTGACTTATTCTGTGCAGTGTGACTTTATGATGGAACATAAATGTGGTATTAAAAATATATATTAGGTTTAAGTGCAGCTCAAAATGTCAGTGTATCATTCTGTGGTCTTACAACAGCAGTGTTCTATAAAATTACAGCCTTTCAGCTTCTGGAATACAACACAGAAAATGATGATATTTCTCTGGTACTGTAAGTTATATTTTTGCTGCACAGCTCTGGCAGGGTTCTTGAAGACTTAGTGATATCCAGAAAAAAACCCTCAATCTTAAGCAAACCTGGTCTTGGTCTGGAAAGAAATCCTGATATTACCTATGTTTGGAGCTTCCTACCCCTAATTCTAACAGAATGTTTTAATGGTTAAATGTATGTTTTGTGTGTGTGAATGACAGGAGGTGTTACATTCCATCTCCATCTCCATTCCAGAGGCACACAGTGGCTGTTTGACTAAGGAGATGTCCCTGCTTCAAAGCTCTGCATTGACCAGTGCCTCTGCCCAGCCTTGAGACCCAGAAGTCCCTTCTTTCTCTGCTTCCTAATATCTCTGCAATTTCTACCGTCTCTATCTTGTCTCTCAGCTGGCAGCCACTCTCTTTGTCCAAATAAACCAACAGCCCTCTGATGTTGCTGGTCAGGTCTGGGGCAGTTTACAATCCCTTTTGAATATATGAACTCTTCTGTAAGTGTCAAGTACTCTCTCCTGCACTTTTTTTCTTCCATCTGCTTCAAAAAAGGATAAGAATTTTTCACAGTGTGGATTTTTTCCCTGCTTCTCTCCCATTCCCTCTCTATTTTCCTCTCTATTCTTCTGTCTCTGAAGGTTTTTCCTTCCATCCATGGGCCATCTGAAGTCAAAGATTCCATGACAAACCTTCTCTTGGGTCAGAGTCTTTATGGGAAAGGAACACTGAAAACTAGAAACTAAAACTTCGGTCTTCTGTTGCAGGTGGCTGGAAAATGAGCTCTTTCTTGCCATCTGATTATAAAAAGACAAATGTGCAAGTAGTGTAAGTCACACACTGATGGACTGATGTGAGATTGGTATTGCAGCTGCACAAAGTAGGTTTCTTACAATTTCCTTGGTTTTCTAGCAAGAAAAGTGCTGGATTGTCTCTATTTTTGTTTACATATTCAAAGTGGGTGTCTCTGCTTTAGCCTAACACAAGTTAAGTAATGATGGCTTAGCAAAATGTCAACATCTGTGGGGATCAGTTTGGGGTCTGATGTTCTGATGCTCCAGGAGTCTGTGAAGACTTCAGAAGTTTCTTTCCACTTTCTGTATTATACAAGTAATTTCTTAGTGGCATCCAAGCAGATGCTATTGCAAGGTTTCCATAGGCACTTCTTGGCTTTAGTTTAGTTCTTTCTTTGCATGGCATATGGAAATTAAATACAGTAAGAGGTGGGTTAAATTTTTCAACTCTTAAAGCTGGTAAGTGTGAAAATAAATTTGTTTTCACTGAGGAAGGGGAGAAAGATTTTAAATCATTGCAGACAAGTTTTGAGAAAGTTATCAAAATTACTAGACTACAAAAAAAAGCCTGTGAGCCTTTTTAATGATAGGGATATTTGCCTGCCACAGCAGATTGGAACTTTAAGCTCCAATTTGTGTTTTCCCTTGAATTGCTTTAAGCATTCCTTCATTCTTGAATTCATTTTCTGAGGCTTTACTTTTATATCAATCCCCTTTATATACCAAGATTGCAGCATTTCTTCCCATAACATCCCTTCAGCTGGACATCATCTTGGAGTGCATTACTGGTGGAACGCCAGTGACTTGAAGGATTTGTGCCAACTCCATAGCAAGAGTGCACAACCAGAAATATTCTAGTCAGCTTAATGTACAGTTAACTCCACCCTGCCCAAATCCTTCAACAGCAGTGCTGTGGGACAGGGCAGGATCTTTCTGTTCTGCTTGTACAGTTTCTTGACATGGTAAGACTGTGACCTGTTTTGGGACACAGTGGGTGGCTTAGCTTCTCATTGGCATCTTGCTCTTCTGCATCTCTCATGAAAGCAAAATTGGCTCCTCACCTCCAGCTTTCTGCACAAGAAATAAAATTTATGCTGTCCATTCAAGTCCTTGTCCTTTAGTAGAAGCAGAGGGATCTCTTCTACCTTGCAAGGAATATTCTTGTCAAGCACAGAAGCATGGGTGTGAAATACTGGGGCACAAAGCAGCCCAGAACGGGATGTTGGCCCCACACAGTGGCCATGGGTTAGGGTTTGCCAGCTGAATGCATGGCAAAGAGGGGACACAGAGCCATTCATTTCTCACCTAGGGGTGGAATAGCAAACATCCCCCACTGGCACATCTGCTGAGCCAGCCCCTTTTCCCAAAGGCAGAGTGCTCACGTTTCACAGTGTTCAGAAGTCCTTGCTGCTCCCAGAATATTTCCTTGGCTCATTTGTGCAGTGAGGGGCACAAGGGAAAGTAATTACTGCTGCAAAGGTGGAAAATGGAGGTAATGGTTCAGTCTAATCACCACCCCACCATGGAGAAAGCTGCATCTCTCCTAACCACAGAGGAGGTATTTAGTGCTCAGGCTCAAGGCAAATATTTCCTCTTCACTCAGCAGCAGTTAGACAGGATGTGCCAAAGCCAACCAGGTCGTGTGGGGCATGAGGAAAATGAGCTGCATGGAACTGCCATCAGCAGCAAGAGTCCCAGAGCTCAGACTCTTCTCATGTGCTAAAACATGACAGCCACATTGCACAGATGCAGAGATTAAACAGATCTGAATGTAGAGCTATTGGCTGGTCTTGCATTTAACTCTCTGAAGATGGTAAATGACACTTTCACCCTTCTTGCTAAAGTCTAAAAAACACCAACCAAGCATCCTGTCCAGGGGCAAGTGGGCTGGTGCAGAGGATCCCTCCAAATGCTTGCCTTGTTAAGCATTACCAGGTTTGAGGAGGGCAGGAGGGGTTTCTTAGGAGATGTGCTGTAGCCTGAAAGTGTTCTAACAAGATAAATGTGTGGATGGCTCCAACATTGGAGCAGTTGAACTGTGATCAAACCCTTACCCAGATGAAGTGGTGGTGATTTTGTGTATCACTGGAGCTACATTGCTTCAACTGATGTTATTGAGCTGGTTTTGGCTAAAGTATTGTTCATTTTCTTCACAGTAGCTAGGGTGGGGCTGTGTTTTGGATCTGTGCTGGGGAGTTCTGAGAACTCCAGGGATGTTTTAGAGCCCTATTGCTGAGCAGCACTTACATATAGCCAAAGTCTTTTCTGTGTCACCTCCCCCTAGCAGCGATGGGACTGGGGGTGCACGGAAAGCTGGGAGGGGACACAGCTGGGACAGGTGACCCCAGCTGACCCAAGGGATATTCCAGGCCATCTGACATCATGCTCAGCAAGAAGCTAGAGAGAAGGTCAGGCAGGGCTACTCAGGGACTGGCTGGGCATCTGTCAGTTGATGGTAAGCAATTATTTTCATTGATATCACTGGTCCTTCCTGAGGGTTATTTCTCTCATTTTGTTAATTTCCTTTTCTTTAAAATTTATTATTGTTATCCTATTTCAATTATAAAATTGATCTTGTCTCACCAATTTTTTTACTTTTACGCTTGGAATTTTCTTTTCCCCCTGCTGGGGTCAGGGAGTGAGTGGCTGTGGTGCTTTGTTCCTCGCTGGATTCAACCATGCCAGTAATGAGTACAGTGAACACCCAGTAACAGCCTGGGTTCAGACCTCAGAATGAAGATACAGACCTGCATGTGCTTTAAACAAAGCATAGATTTTTCTTTCAGAAATGTGGGTCTAAAGGTTAGGAAATCCTGCTGGCACTGTTGCAGAGTATTGCATCATTTCAGACTGGTGTCCTGCATGTTGAGCTCTTTCTGCTGGCCAGCAGTAGTTGAGTTCTTTACTTTCTCTCCAGATTAAGTCCCAGAGGTGGTATTTTATTCATGAGTAAATTGCAACTCAAGTCCAATTTATGACAGAATACTTGATGTAGAGGGTGCTGAAAGAAAACCATCCAAGTGAGTCTTCAAGGAACTTCAGTATAAAATATTACTTTTCTGCAGGTTGGTCTACAGATTTATGTACAATGATCTGCCAGATCTGCACTCACATGCACTGACTGTTCATCAGGGATGGATGCTGTATACCAGCTGTTGGTACCCAACATGCAAATTTTAAAACTTTTAAGGCCCTAAAAAGTTATTTAAAAAAACCTCACTAATTACAAAAGGATTGTATGCAGAGCAATTAAAAATGTCAGTTAGATATTTGCTATATGAAATGCCAGGCCACATAGTTTTGTTTAATGAAATCAGTTTCCAGTAGAGTTCATAGCATCATCAATGACCTAAGCAGTGCACCTGACAGCCTGCCTGCCATCTCGAGCTGTAAATCTGGGTAACTAATGGTATATCAAAGAAGAAAAGGTCAATAAATGCAGAAATGTGTGGAGAATCTATTCTTTCCCTGGCACTTGTTATTCCTCCCTTCTCACTCTCCTTTCATTCTATAATCTGTCACATTAAACTCATCATGCCTGGCCAGAGCCTGATCAGGACAAGTTCCTGATAAAGCTGCATCTGTTCTTGCCACACAGCACTGGATGGACAAAGGCAATATGTGACTGCAGCCCTGGAAACCTCCCTTCTGGAAATGCAGTTTAAGAAGGGGCCAAAAATGTATGTAAATAAATTAAATTTGAGGAAGAGAAGGGAGAGATTACATAACTCACTCACCTCTTCATGCACAATTAAAAAAGTTTTCATGAGCTTGGTTTTGTTCTGAATAAAACTGCTACTGTTGAGGACAGAAATGTCTTAGGCTTCTGGACAGCAGAGCTTGTAGTCTCTCTGTCTGCCAGCACATTTTTCCCCTGCTTCACCCAGGCCAGAAAGAAATTACTCAGTCAAAAGGACTTCCTTCCTCTCCCTTGGGTGATTATTCCACAGCCTATTCGGTCTCCCCATTAGGAAATATTTCCAGCATCATTTTCCCTGCACTTACTTTTAAAGCATCCTTCTATGACTAGAAATTATCCTAAACAGTGCCCTTCCATCCTTAGTGTTTCCATTTCTCCTGTGCTTCTCTGTGGTTATCACATGTCCTGTAGCATTTCACTGGCGTTTAGCTGGGCTGCAGATGTTTAATTTATTTAACCTTTCCCTGTATGCCAAGCACAGGACTGGCACCAGGACATTTATACACCATTAAACAAGGGAGGTGCCTGCTGAATGTAATGGTTTTCCTCTGGTGCTTTCTTGGTAGAGAACAAGGGCAGCTTCTACTCTAAACTGCGTGGAAAAGGTGCAAATGCTGAAGAAGAATGACTTATAAACAGATCATACATAAAAATACATTAATTTAGCATCCAGCCATGATTCAAGTCCACAGGAGAAGCAGTTAAATTTAACTGATGTTGGCCTCTCAAACAAAGACATTGCATATATATGTGTGCACAAGAAATTCCAACCAAACTGAGGAACGGTATTAGGTTTACTAGGATTCTGTATTTTTTACTGCATAGGATATCTCTAAAACCACTAGAGTCTTTCAGACTGTGGGAAACATTGCAAATGTCACCACACTATGTCTGGATGCATAATATGTATGTATTTTCATGTGTTGGTATATTTGAGTTTCTTTAAATTTCAAGATTTTCTCTGAATTTCTTCAGCTCACATCATGAGCAGTTATATAATTGCTGTATTGGGTATTACCCTAAATTGTTGATGTGTGCTATCCACTTGAACTCCAAATAGTTTTTTTTTTTTTAATTAAAGGTAGGGCAGATAGCTCTGTCTCTTACTTAACTTGCAAACTTTTAGCATTCCCCTTTCTTTGGTTGCTTATGAATTTTCTAAACTTTAAGTCTTTGTCTTGAAAATTTCCATGCCAGCTCTATCTGTTGAACAAAATACAGGGCACGTGTGAATGTAAATGATCATTTCAGTGATTTATTTTTTAGGTTTTTCTGAGGACAAGGCAACAGGAAAATGTGATATAAAAGTGCAAGAACAGTCATACCAGGTCAGCCCAGGCGTCTGTCTCGCTCAGGATGCTCACTCTGACAGTGGCCAATCCTGCAAGCATATTTGACACTTCCTCCAAATATTCTCCCTGCCTCCAACAATTTGTGGCTGAGGGATTTTAGAACCAGACACAATATTTTGTGCTTAATAGTCCTTGAGGGATTTTCCTTTGGTGACTTTGTTTTTGAATCTGAGTAAGCTTTTGGCATCTAGAATGTAATTTGGTGAGGAGTTCCACTGTTAAAATACCCTCTGGTTGAAAAGAGGGCCTTTCTGGTTTTTAAGCGTATTTCCTGTCATTTTCAATTTAAGATCCCAAGCTGTTACATTGGAACCAATCATTTTGAGAGCCAGCCTCTGCCAAACCCCCTCGTGGTCCTCATTTTGGATCAGGAACAGTCAGCTCAAAGCCCTTTGCTATGCAGACAAAGTAGAAGCATTTATGATTGTTTCTTCCTGTGTGCATCACTTCACATTTATTGACACTCAATGTTGTCAGCCCATTTTCTGGACCAGACAAACAATCTTGTCACCTTCACCTAAACTTTTCCATAATCACTCCTTAATACTTTGGAATACCTAATTATTGGTAGCCAACTGACCTCTCACTGTTGTCTGTCTATTCTAGATCGTTGCTCAGAGCTTGTTTTTCTCAAGTTAAAAATACCAAGAGATTGATTTTGAGCAGCTTTAGCCACTTCATATGATAAAAAAGAGGAAGGTGGGAGTCAGGACTGTCAGGAACATGCATATGGCTATGCCCATGAGCATCCCAAAATTTCATGAGTCATGTAAAAGGGAATGCTGTAGACTCTTGACAGCAATGATTAAGGAAAACTGCAGATGTTCAGTTTCAATGAAAGATAAGTACCTTTTATTTATGTAACTTTAAAGGGCTGACTTGACATACCAAAGGCCAATAGATTTTGGTTAAAAAATTAAATAGCAGACCCAGAGCTGACTGAAATTGAGTGAAACTTGCTTAGAAATCAGTAGGATGTTGTATCAAATGTAAAAATAATGTTACTGGGTCAAGAATTAATAGTAACTAGTCCAAGAAGAAGTTAAATGAACCTTCAACTGTACATGCTTGAGTAAATATTTTCAGTGGGGACACATATTTTGAAATGGAAAACCATACCTAAATCCTTTGCTAGACTCTTTGAGGAGTTGTACAGCTGTCTGCAAATACTGAATTTAAGTAATTTTTTTGAAATCTGTAACCAATTTGAAAATAACTTCTTTATCAGGGAGCTTCTGACTGATCATTAGTTGTTTCTTTGTTCTTTCATGCATCTCTCCCAGATTCCCTGTGAGCTGCAGACTTTGAGAGTCTTCTCTGGGGTCTGGTTTGGTCCCCATGGAAGTTAAAAAGTGGCAAAATTCACCAAAACAGTATCGACAGGGTTTTATTTTTTTCCTTCAAAAGAAAGTTTCTTAATTTTCTCCATTCCTTCCCCCTGTTCCTCTCCAGAAGATCCATTCCACACAGACCATGGAATTTTGGCCTCTCATTTATACGTGGAAGAAAAGCAAATTTCCCAATGTTGGAAGTTCCCACAAATCAGAAATCCCCTTTTCCAGACAGTTCTTTGTGAAACTGTCCTAGTGGCTTCTGTGGCACTTGCCCTCCTTATGTAGGACTGTGAGGCAGGAGTAGGAATACCTGGATGGGGGAGAAGGAGCTGTAAGGTGACAAACCCTGCAGGAGGAGCAGCCCCCTCTGCCCCTGCAGTGGAACTGGGCACTGCCAAGCCTCTGCTCCCCAGCCCTTTGTGAAACCTGCTCCAGAGCAAGGGCTCCTTGGCTGAGCCAGTTTAACCTCTCCAGCTCTCAAGGCAGTGAATATCTTTGTTAGGGATGGGGTGGAAGCTCTGAGCAGGGCAGCTGTCACCTCTTAGCAGCTTTCACAGGGACTTTTCAATCCCAGCCTGGCAGTAAGAGGGAATTTTGAGGTGTGCCAGGAGTCATTGCTCCTTCTTCACATGATAATCTTTCCCCAGCATAAAAGAAAAGCAACAACAACAGGAGATTTCAGTAGTTAATAGAAAAGGAATTAAAATAGTTCTAGTGTCTCCCTTTACATTGTCCCTGCTGATTATATTTTTGCCTTGCAGTGTATTATTTTTGGTGTCCACTCTCCAGACTCTTCTGTTAAATTTCTTGTGTATAACAAAGTAAAATTTCACTGAAATGCAGTAGAAACAGAGATAAGGGGAGACAGTAAGCTCATTTTATGTATAAAAAAGATAGAATTTAAATAATCTAAAAAATGTGTCTGGTGGCAAGACAGGGGCAGGGAGTGTGAGGAAGATCCTGAAGGAGTTCTGCTCCTCTGCTGCCACATCCTTTCCACACCAATTGTGACTCTGCACATGCAGTATTTGAGTGTAGGTGGGGCACTGCTGCTCATTCTCCAAAGTACATCTCCTGTAGTTATTTCTACGAGTAGGAGAACATGTAAAAAGCTATCATTTCCTTTCTGTTTTGTTTGTTTGTTTGTTTTTCACAGAAGAGGGCATATAAAGTTCACACTTATAAAGATGACAAAGACACCAGAGCAAATTTTAAAGCACTTTCTTTCACAAGTGAAAATGATTGGCCTTTTCTGTGCTGGAAAATAATAATTAAAGGAGGCTGAGCTGCTCTGATTTATTTGCAGCACCCTTAGTCTACGACAAAGTCCATCACAAAATATTCTTACAGAAGTTGAGCAGTGAGGAAGGAATGAAGAAATTCTGACAAATGGAGGAAAGAAAGAAATAAAACTATTTCCAATGTGTCTTAAGGAACAAGAGCAAATACCTGAAGGCTCTCTGGATTTTCTACCTTGCACTTGGGGAACATAAATATTTTGACCTTCATGACCATCTTTGTGAAGGACTTATCGGCAGTGGTTAAAGGATCTCACAGTTCTAGGAGGGAAAAGGAAATCAGTCCCCCCCAGCAGCAACTTCATGAGCATTTAGTCTAACTTCAAAAATGTTCAGGGAGGAGAGATAAAGACAAATCAAGGAAATGAGTCAGATTCCCAGGGAGAGGATGTGAGGGATGGTGGGATGAAGGTATGTGCCTGTCAGAGCCTTGAAGTAAGGATCAGAAGAGATTCTTTGGAATGCCTTTCAGATCCCTGTCTGGCACTACAAACACTGATTGTGATACCCCACAATCTGGCTGGCTGCACTTTTAATAGAGCTGCCTCAGAGCTGTCCCTGAGGATGTGATGCTGCAAAGGGAGACAGAAAATGGTTGTTTCCAGCTATTCTAGTGCAGATTATCCGTGGAAAATACCGGGGCTGTAAGGCAGAAGCTGCTTTATATTGCTCAGTTCAGGATCAGTCTGCTTTTATCCAGGGCTAACTCCTTGAATTTCAGAAACTTTTGTTTTTCTAATTGACACCAGTACAAAGAGAAGAAAATCGAGTGATAAAAATCTCTTTCAGTAAGTGATCCTGGAGCTGTCTTTGCCATTAAAGTCTCTCTTCACAGCAGGGTCTTAAGCAAGTTCAAGGCAGGCATGTCTGTCTATTCAGGAACAGGCACAAGAAGTTCCTTTCTGGACTTCTGCCTTAAAATAACTCCACCCGTGGCCACTTGCGCAGTGACATTTTGGAAATGTGCACCACCTTACTAGAAAATTCGACTGTGAATGCCAGGCACTTTACTGAGGTTGCTGGGATGTCAGCCCAGGATCTCAGCAGCCTTCTCATCCCAGCATCGCTCAGAGAGGTGGATTTTAAACAAAAATCTTTGTGGAAAATAATAGACACTGTGACATGGGAAGCCTCATAAATTGAAAAATGTCAGTTGGTTTTGCAGAGGTTGCTCACTAATTTTCACCTCATAAAGATTTCAGAAGGGATTCTAGCACTTTGTTAAACTGCTGCAGTGAAGCCTTCCATGTTTATTTATACACACCTGGTAAACTCCCTGGAGTACCTGAAAGGCCTGGATTCATCAGCACACAGCTGGTGACTTTTCTTGTTTTCGTGGTGCTGGATTAATGTTCTCAAATGTGAGCAGAGTGTGCACATTGCTGCAGATGTTTGCTCCCAGAGGAGATGTGAGTGCCCAGCTCACCTCTCCAGCCCAGGTGCTCTTGTCCAAAGAGGGCTGATGGCTAAATGCCCTCCTTGGTGTATCCTTACTTTTGCAGCTGCAGCCAAATCTGTTTTCTGTCTGGAGCTATTGGCTTGATTTCAGCCTCTGTCCCCTCACCATCTACAGTGTCACACTCAGCCCAGGTGGGTCTAGCACTCTGCTCAGGAGCTTACAGGGCAGGATCCCACCCTAAAATAGGTTGGCTCATCTCCAGTCAAGTTTGTTGCCCAAAATCTCAGCTGTTGGCAAGTTTAGTTGATTTAAAGTCGTTGTGAAAACCTCTGCAGCTCTGTACAGTGATTTGTTTCCCCTTTCAGGATATGTTCCCCATAGAAAGCTGCTTAAGCTGGTGGAGTAAAGCAGAATTTTCTCTGTTTTCAGCTGCTCTCAGAGTCCTCCAATCCTCCTGAGCCACGTTTTCATTTCAGTTACACCAAAGTAAATGCTACCAAGGACAGAGGAGCTATAACACCAAAATAATACTGTGAGATACAAGAAACCCTATACTTACTTTGCTAGTTTATTTTTCACCCTGTGCTTGTGTGTCCTTGTGTGTCCCTTCCCCTGTCCAGCAGGATCCATCTGAGCCAGACAAGGCTTTGCTCTGGAGTCACCCACAGGGGCACTCAGGGTGCCCTTCTGAACACCCCCAAAAAGTGTTTTTAAGGTAATTGCAGTGGCTGAGATTTCCCCCAGTGCAAGTCAGCAGGAGCCAGCAAAAGGAACAGTTTGGGGCCAGTGACAGGGAGAGAAGAGTCAGGGCTAAGCTGCAGTGCAGAAGGTTTTTGCATGGGTGTTGAGGGCTGTGCTCCTGGCAGACTGAGCCAGGGTAGCTTAACTGTCTGGACAACATCTCCTGCATCTGTGTGTGTTTTCTGCTTCATTATTTCTGTTCAGCCATATACCTCCCTCATCTGGAAGATCTCCATTGATTTTCGTGAATTTCTCAGGATTTTCATCCCCTCTAAAGAACATTTAGTTCATTGCTCATAGTGCTGACACTACCTCAACCCTGCAACAACTGTGGCAGATGGGCCAAAGGCAAACTTGGGGTAGGCAAGAATATCCTCCATTGGAAATGCTGGGGGCAGATTTTGCAATGCTCTTTGTACAAATCAGACACAATCAGTGTGTAAACAAGCCAGGAAAAGTATCTAAACAAAGCTGGAGTGAAGTGGATGTGCAAAACAAGTGGGACTTGCATTTCACTGGGGCCAAGGGAGGTATTGAACAGCATGAAAGGAGAAATATAATGCAGAGATGTGTGGGGGCATTTAGCTGAAGAACAAGGGAAAATAAGGCCCTGTACAGAATTATGCTATTGGTGGATCTAGCTGCTGGTGTTTTGATGAATTATTGTTGCTATTACAACCATCTGGAGCACGTAAAAGGGATGAAACTTGTCATTAAAAAAAAAAAAAAAGGCATTTAGGACAATTTTCTTAGCTGCCAGCTCTTTGGAGGGCAGTACCCAAAGCAGTTTTTGTTGTTCACTGTGGGAGGGGAAGGGGTGAGTGCCCTGCACGGTGTCTGCTGGGGGTCCTGGAGGTTCCTCTCTCCAGTGCTGGCTCCTCTGTCCAGGGCTGGCCCCACTGCTGGGCTCTCCAGAAAGCTGCAGTGCCTGCCTGGTGCCAATGCTCAGTGTGTACAGGGGCTTTTCCCAGCAAGGCACATCGGTCCTGCCAGCCCTGAAATCCATCTCAGCCACTCAGATCTGATGCTCATCCTTGTGCTGTGCTGAGGACTGACTGTGTGTGGCAGGTAAGGGACATTCCCTCTCTCCCCTGCCCCCAGAGTAGGTGTGACCTCTGCTGCCCCAGTGGAAGGGGGAGGAATGCCTCTGTGTGGAGAAGGATGATTTTTCCTGGCAGCGCTTTTAGGTTTGCTTCCAGAATATGTCCAGTTATCATTTATGTGCCTTTAAATTCTTTCCTTTACTCAGAAGAGGTCAGTGCATAGAAAGAGAATTTGGATTATTAGGCTGCTGGCACTGACCTGCATTTTCCACTGCGTATACTTGGAATGCAGTTTCGTGCCTCTCCTCATTTGTTTCCTTTTTCCCTTTTCCTCTTTCTGGTCTCCCCTCAATAAGATGTTGGATTTCTCTTTTAATTATAAATGTTTTAAAATTTTAAGTGATCAATTAAATCACTTCTTTAATTTCTCTGAGAATCTTAATATTGCACATTTGATCTCTTGAGATGTGAAGATGACAGTGAAATGATTTAGGCATATTAGTGCTTCAGTCTTCAGTGTGCTCAGAAGACACCAAATTTGTGTCTTTGCTACTGGAACAAGAGCTTTGGAAGTGTGGGATCTAATCCTGTGAGGTGCCATAGCTCAGTCTGGGCTGGTCAGTTTGCAGATGGGGGAGCTGCTGATGGGTCTCTGGGAAAGGAGAACGCCTGGCCTTGTAATTTTGAACCACTGTTAATGTCATGATAAAGGCCACCTTGGTCTGTGTGATATTTCTGCCACTTGGAATCAATGTTTTTCAGAAAGCAGTTTTATTTTAGGTAGCAAAGTTATTTTTTGTTATGAAGGTAGTTGTAACTCAGGAGTCTCTGTGGTGCAATCCTTCAGCATGTTCAGCTCCTAACTGAAAAGCTGAGATTCAATCCCATGCAGATGGGGTTTAATCCCATTTAGATGGGTTTTCCCTGTTCTCTGCCCTTGTCAGGAAGGTTGGAATTAGATCACCTTTAAGGCCCAGTCCAACCCAACCCATTCCATGATACTGGGCTGCAGGGCTGTGCCCACACAAGGCTGGCTGTTGAAAAGTGGGATTTGTGTTCCTGAGGGCAGCTCCCAGTACAGAGGAGAAAATGAGTTACACACCCCTGTAGCCCCCCAGTGATTTCAGGGCTTGGGACTGGGGGGACAGTGGATATACTGCCATATGAAATGACCAGGGATGCCCATGATGGGGTGATAATAAGTTGTGGTTCCTAGGAACCAGTCCTATTTCAGAGCACACAATGGAAATAACACTGTTTCTGCTGCTGTTTTGCTCTAAAAGAGATATTAATGTAAAAAATAGAGTAGTTTAGACATAACTGTCTTCTCCCAGCTGGCTGTCACGGCAGCAAAAGTCCCATAACAGAGCAATTCCCTTAGCCAAGGTTATTTCTAAACCACTTTTAGTTCGTGGAAAACAATTTACAAAATTTTGAGTGGTTTGGGAATAAGAAAAGTCATTTTACAAATCATTGTCTGCTGCAGGAAAAGCAATTGTCATGGACATAAAAACACAATATGGGTGTTTTTAGTGTATCAAGTCACGTGACAAATCAGAGGGCTACCAAAGAACACAATTTCAACAGTGTCAAACAGCTTCTGCTCCGCCTGAGTGGTGATTATCCTCTCAGTTTGCACAGATCTTTGCACTCCTGTGGTGCTTTAATAACATCCCTGTAACCCCCTGACACTTGGGCAATGTGAGGAGCAGCGAATTCTCACAGCCCCTGCAGTCATCAGTCACTGTCAGCCTGGCTGCTCCTCAGGGTGGCCCTGGTCATACCGAGTTATTTGTGTGGCAGGAGAGCGAGATGGATGGGAGGGGAAAATCCCCTTTGCTCCAAGGAACTTGCAGGACCAAGTGGAAAAAAGAGATGGAAGAAGGGCAGGATTGAGGTGCTTCAGACAGTGACTGTGTGTGATAAATGCCTTGAAGAAAAGGGGTCTGACTTTCTCTGCCTTCAGTCTCTGCAGGCTTTGGCCTTGTTGGTGCTGGTGTCAGTCACGGTGCCACTGCTCACCTCAGTGCAGTGACAGCATTCTCTGCACCAAGGTACTGCCTTGAGAGCAATGATTCCACTTCTAACATGCCTGAATAGAAGCTAGTCCATTGTCTGGGATGGGAAGAACCAGGGATGGCTAGTAGCTGGCTGTTTTTTCTCCCTGTTGGTTGTTTATTTGGTCTACTGAGGACTAAATTCATCTCTCCATGAATCAGACACTCCCTGCTCCTGAGAGCATCGGAGCTCTCTGAGCATTTCGTGTGAGCAGGGCTGACACCAGTGGCATTGCTGAGTGCCCAGGAATGTCTGTGTGCAGCCAGACAAGGCACCACCCAGGGCAGGGCTTCTGCCCCATGGGATGAGCAGAGATGAGTTGTCTGTGGCAGTGTGCCAGGTCTGTTACTCTTTCCTCAGCAGCCTTAGTAGCCTGCCTCACTATTTTCTTTTTTTTTTTTT